>LD688955.1:5709936-5728620 GCA_003118335.3 Papilio memnon | reverse complement strand
GATTAACCTAAAATCAGTGTAATTTCCCTACATCAATGGTAATATCAAATTAGATTCTTAGAATTAGATATTCATAGACTGTTTAACGTTCAAGCAGCTTTGTGTTAAACGACTAATTGAGTAAAGTATCTTCCTTGAGTTCAAATAACTTAGTATGTTAGAGCCCTTGCCTTAATTACTCACTTTACAATGTGCTCTGAAAGAAAAGGGAAGTATCTTTTGATACGGAGCACATTGAATATAGCACATATTAAATATGAAATAAAGTCCAATTTGTTTTAACACATAATTTCTTATGGTTTATCATAATAATTTGCTAATTCACATTACATATATTTTGAAATATCGATTACTTAATCCTTTTGTAGACGTTACTTGAAAGATATTAAAATGTAATATAACAATCATCTCAAAGTGAAGTTTATGATGTTTTTTGCGATAAACATAAAAACTTCGCACTTTCCCTTCTAGCAAACTATAAAGGAAATTCAAACTAGAAAGTAACTGACACATTGAAAGAAAACATTTACGCGATAAACGAACAACTCGGAGCGGAGATTTGGTATATCATTATTACAATTTACGACATTTACATTTTCACTTCTCTCTTTTATATCCCTCTTCCACAAGGCAATATAAGTATGAATTATTTTAGCGCCTACTAAATTTTTCCTCCTTTGTCGCAATGTAACTGTTTGAGAACACGCACGTTCGCTTTAGTCTTTTATCATATATAGCTTTTGCGAGCGACTTCGTCCGCGCTAAATTAAAAAAAAATAAGTTATGTTCTTCCAAACTATGTTCCACTCTGTGCCAATTTTAATCGAGATCCATTAAACCGTTTGAATATAAATAATAACGAACATCCATCCAAATATCACATTTATAATATAAGTAAGTTTAGACGTTCAGTTATGATTCTTCACTCAGTCTAGGGTCGTGTCACTAAACTCCTCACAGCGGCCTTTTCATAATATTGGGACCGCCATATCCATTCTACGCTATCTTTGTGACCTCTATCGCAAATTAACGATCTTCAGAAGAGGTTGTCATCTTACTGAATGAGCTATACATTATCACCTAAACGTAGATAAATGTTTTCATTATTCGTCATGCGAAAGTCTTTAAAACTATTGATTACAAGAAAATTAAATAAACAAGGGATTTCTAAAAACTTAATAAAAACAATAGACAAAATAATTTTAAAAACAAAAATAATATAATAGCAATGATAGTACAAAGTTTAATTAAAACAAAAGTCTTGAAACTAATAAAATTAATTAATTCATTGGAAAAATTAACTTCGATTATTGGAATCGCAGAAAAGTTTCAATATAGCCGCCGTACCAATTAAAGCTTTACAGGTTATTTAGCAATTAATGAATGCACAAACAACTATAGTGTCGTAATTACGTTGGCGAGCTTCGCTGACAATATTTTAAATGAACTGTTATTCCGCCCGGCGACTTTGCAGCTACTCGAGAACTTATCGCACGTAGGAAAAATACACTCTCTGATATTGCGACACTGTTAATACTGATTCTTATTTTTTTCTTTTCTCCAACTCTGTCGTATTTTTATGCTCATCCTCGAAACTTTTGCAATCCACTTATATCAAGCGTGAAACGCTAAGCAAATACAAAAAGTTTTCATGTTTAATCTGAACACTTTAAGGATTTTTATTGAAATATCGCGGCCGCGTTTACTTTAAATAATCCGTCGGTTCTTTTTATTTATATCCGATTCTAAACAAAGATTGAGTTTGTATTCTTCTCGAGGATTAACTCTTCTAGGGATTATTTTGCCTTTTTAAAGAATTTTGTTTTTTTTTTCTATATTTTAACGCTTTCCTGTCTGCTTTTGATGTTGACAAACATTTATCTTTATTATTTAACTAATAAAATTAGAGCTATTTATGTTTTGGTTACAACATTTTATTTAATTTGTTTACGCATACACTGCAATAAAAACTGACTTGAAGCGGCATATCAAACTTTGTACTCTCAGTCACGTAAATAAATTATTGTATATTTAATCACCGCGTAAGGTAAACAATGAGCTTCGGGGCTTTGGGACTCACGTTCCCTTCCTAAGAAATTTGATATATAGACGAGTGAAATAATTCCTCCCGTCCTTCCATACATCCACGACCACGCACACTCGCTGGGAATTCTTATCTACCAAACGCAGCATTTTGATTACGAAACGAATATTTAAACAAACCTTTCGCTCCGTTCCTTGTATCCTCACTTGTATCATAATTTATGCATGAAATATTATCATTACCAAGGGTATTCCTATGTTTTTACTATTTCACACATCCGCCTCCATCCGGATTACTCCGCCACCATAAAAGTGAAAAGTATGCTGTCAAGACGGCATGAAGTTTTTACGACTCGAGTTCTTTTTTGTTACATTATTCATTAAATGCATTAGTATGATAAAATTGAAGTTGTTCTAGTTTATCTTAAGAAAATATTAATTCAAGATTATAAATAAATTCACTTTAGTAGGTTAAATGATTGACATTTGTTAATGCAGTGTCAATATTCACCTATGTCTAATCAAAGGTGTCAATTGGTAATTGTCCTTAGTAAGCAATTATATTATCTTAGACAGATGTCTAAACAACAATTAGATACATTAACCAATGTCATGAAACTTATTAGTGTTGATAATGAACCGTTTGATTTGGGCCAAGTTATCCCGAGCTGGTATCGGTGTAGGGATCGATCGCATCCCGCACTCATTCCCATCATTTATTCATCAGTCCATGAATACTTAAATTCAATCGTGAGCTAAGCAACAACCCGACTTAATGATATTGTAGTTATTTCCAATAGACGATAGTGATCGTTATTACTTTAATCAATTGTATTTGATTTGTAATTTGTTGTTAATATTTATTAAATGGCTAAATATTTAACTCGCACAAACGATGTAATAAATGATCTTGGAATCGATTCTGTCGATTTTTCTTACCAACAAGCGGAAAATGAACAGTTGTGTAGATAATGCAACAATTGATAAGTCATGTGATTACTTTAACTACATAATCACACAGTAATTGTTCTTCAATTTATCAACTAAATATTAATTAGTGGAGATCACGCCCTTAATTAGTAGCTACCTAATTGTAATTTTAAATTAACTTTATTTGTATCGTTTTTGTAATATGAATAGTTTTGAAATTCCGTCAGAGTAGTAAACAAGATCTGGGTTGTTATACTTTATAGGTATGCGCGGAAGCTAATAAAGTAAAACTTGAATATTGTCTTCAAGTTGTGTCGGTGGCGCGGCTATCTAAGGAACAAGTTACGGGAATTTACGGTTAGTGTTTTCGATTTTATAGAGTTCTTCCACACTAATACCTTCTGCGAACTACACAGACGCTCTAACCGTAAACTTTATCGCGCTTACTACATTTGGGGAATGAGTATCCTCGATATATGGTCATATATTCAAGTACTTCCTTCAGTCGTCTTTATGTAGGCCGCTTCACGAAACTGTTATTACCCTTGCCAAAAAGAAACTTAGCTAAATTGTTTCTACGTTCAGCTATGTATTGATAATGTGTAGTTACTTTTATACTAAATTTCATACGTGGAATTGTTAATGGTAACTTAAATTGTCGATTAGTGTAGATTTTTCGTAATATGTTTTAGTCAAGGCACTCTCTTAGTGACCATTAGTCTGCGACACATTACAGATTTTAGTTATTTTACACCATGAATAACTTACACCCCAATGAAACAGTGTTATTAGTGACGACTTTAAGAGTCCTTAGGAATTTTAAATGTTAGTCAAACAAAGATTAGATGAAATGTAAGCGAGCATTATGTCTCAATTCTCCGACTCAGCTAATGGCCATTCAGAAGTTGAGCAGCGAGTTGAGAACATTTATCACTTACTTGTGTAAAACAAAACATTCCAAGGAAACAAGACGCGGAACATTAGAAGCATATGTAAAAAGCAACGCCAACTGAAAGATTACCATTTCGAACGAGAAAACGGACAGTTTGAAGATAAACATATTTTACTATTTACGCTTCAAAAACATACGATAATCATCATGCAAAGAATCCGCTTTTACTCAAAAAAATCATTAAGATATAAATATTTTAATGACACACTACAAAGATTTTCAATTGTTTCACAAGTAATAAAAACGCCAGAAGTGCTTAGAAAATTGTAAGATTTTATTTTCATTGTTGTTCTAACCACGTAGGTGTCTAAAGTCTAGATGTGGCTTTACGTATTCACGAGCCGACATTACTTACAGGACAGATGCGTCTGCAATTGGAATCTAATCTCACCGGCTGCACCGGAACAACGTTGTCGGACACCGTGTAATTGACAAACGTTTCGAATATTTGCCAATATCAGTCTGGCAATCGTTTTAACGTGCTGTCACTGTGTTATATATTGAAAAATCTACCGGAACATATGTAGTAACCGGTTTGAATATTCAAAAGTTGAATTTTAGAAGTAACAGCAGTTTGTTATTATCTTTATACACCACACTCATAAACTATTAACAACTCTCCAGAATTTCTAAATGTATGTCCTAGAAAATGGCCTGAAAGACGGACGGAGCACTCTAAACAATAAAATATCCTAAGTTTCACATGGTATACTAACACTTCGTTTAACTGTTAATGAATGTTATACCTATAATTACGTAATATTTTTACAAAATCTAGAATTGTGAATAAATGTAAACTAGTACCATTGAATTCTTCTTCATTTACGTATTTACACAATCATTTAACAAAACTATATCGATCACATCTTTTTTCTTGTGCGCGTGTTTTCCTTCTCTTGTTTTTTTAATAAGGAAACCACGCAAACGTCTTGATGGCCAGTATTTTTATTTTTTATTTTATTGAAAAATATACAAAAAACACAATTTAAACATATAAACAAACATAGCCCCGCAGCCAAAGAGGTTGTATTTTACACTGGAATTATTGTGCGGCTAAAACATTTTAATTCATATAAATAAATATAAAGTAGACATAACGGATATTGTTTAATAGACAAATTCGAAGAATTCAAAGTAACAAATGTGAATGAAATCATATTTCAACATAAGAATACGTACCAGGGGATAAAATGTCAACAGCACGTATTCTGGGAAGCAAAGCGAAAGAGCTGAGAGTTTCCGTAGTCAATTCTTGTCGTTTGACACCTTCGCTTCACTGGCCCGCACTAGTGGCATAGTGCCCCCGTTGAGATTATCGCACTGAATACACAAGAGAACTTACATGCTCATGTCACTTTAACATGTTCTGTGTATTTGTTTTTTTTTTTTAAATAGGTTGGCAGTACTATAAAACTTTGATATTGTTAAATGCACAAAGATCAAAATTATTTTTTGACAGAATGAATGTTGGTTCTTTTGCCCGAAAAACATTTTTATGCGTTTCATTCGAGTCCCAAATTGTATTGAATTAATGAAACAATATTATACGTATTTTTTCAATTAACATAGTAAAACATTAAAAATGTTGAATATTAATGAAAATTAAAAATCATCTTATCGTCTTATTTGTGTGAAAATAGTGAAAATAGCGTGAAAATCAACAATGGCAGAATGGCACCTGGAGCCTTTGCCTCAAAAGTCATTTAAAAAATCAACTGTCACATCTAGAGCGAATGTAGATTGTTTTTGGAGGTAATTACGAAAATTGTTTTTGTGTGCGTCTTAAACAGCTCTTGTCTTTAAAACTTATCACGTTCGCGCTGTATTATTTTGTTTGGAATCTGTGCATTTGATAATAACTAATTTATGAAATAGCTACAGTTAAAATGGTCTTTAGTTTGTGTGAATTATTATCCAGTCTGCGATATATTCATGATGAACGCAACGCCCTTGAAAATACTGATCTAGAGGTACCTATTTTTTTTATGTAATTTCGATAGTTTTCATTAATTTAAGGGTACAGCCATATTTGTTGTACAATTTTAGTGCGTGTACTTCGTGTCCGTTATATCCTACAATGATGTTATTATTACAACTTATTCTTTTGGTGTTATTTTTATACCTTCACAACTACTTCTACAGAAAGGTAAAAAAAAAACAGTTAATTGTTATATTTTTAACTTAATAAGATTATCTTCTCTTTTTTCTTTTATTTGGTTTCTCTGTTTTTTTTTGTGTATTCTGATTCCTTTATTCGAAAATAACCTACAAATGAAGATTACATTTTTATTTTATATTTTGAATATGTTTGGATTTATTACGTTTTTATCATGGTTTGATTTATTTATAAACCATTTAAGAAGTATATTACGATTGTACTTGGCTCAAAAGCTTTCGGGTTACCGAGTATGTGTAATTGACTTTCTTTTAATCCTCATACTTTCATGGTTAATTTTTTCCCTCTGAACAAAGCAAGTGGTTGTCGATGAAATAATTACAATACTTTCATGCGTTTAAACGTTTATCGCTTGTTATAAAGTTTTCGGATTTTTTGTTAAATACTTAAATAAGTGTAGGTATAAATACCGACGAGTTTCGTCCCCAACGCGGTAAAATATAAATCATCCTGAAACCATCGCGACATGGGTTTCTAATCCCATGTTACTAACATCTGTGACGTCAAAAAATAGTTATGTATATCTATACTAATATAATAAAGCGTAAACACGCACTTCTTTGTTGCCTAAGATGACAGCAATTACAGCATATTTTTCAATAATTCTTATTTTAATAAAATGCCCTACACTTACGTCACGCTTTAGGCTATATATTTTCACGCCATTAAACTTAGGGGGTAAATATTTTGGATAAAAACCCTAATGGGGAAAGAGACCATAAGTTGCTGCCAACATCAAGGTTGCCATGGTTTGTCATCATGTCATGTCATTTTGACATTTGCAATTGATAATTTGACAAATGTAGGTAAACAATGAAATAAAAATTTTATAATTTCACGCGGATGAAGCCGCAAGGGAACAGCTAGTTATACTATAACTGGTTGTATTAAAGGCCGGTTTCTCAGCTCAAGCTCACATTTAACCATTCGTTAGTGTTTTTAGTCCTATAACTTAATGAAATACTGAATTACGTAACTTGAGTTTTACTCCGTTGAAACTTAGGTCAACCTAACGCTAATGAATCTATAGGTAATAATAAAATAAATGGATTCTTCTTCTAAAATTTCTATACAGCATAAGTTGAATAAATGTTTACAACGAACAACAAGCAATTGAAATTTCGAGAATTTTCTTTATTTATGTACAAATATATTTATTTGCAGTGGGTCTGTGTGTAAAACTTTGGCTTGGGTAACCTCATTCACGATGTCACGGTGAGGGCATTAATCATTGTATGGCGTATGTTGTGAACACCTGAGAGTCCACTGTTCCACAATACGCTCGATACTTTTGTGTCGAGCAACGTTAAGTGTGCTCTTGGACGTATGTCCGCTTTTACCTTTATTATATTTACGGACGGCGTCGCTTTTTATGCGCCGTGAAGCTTATCGTGGTACTTACAAGGTACACTGTCTCATTAACGAGTTGAATATATAATAAATACCAATATTGTAGTCGTTGTTTTTTATCGGGGAGCTAGTTATGAGGACAATGGTTGAATGTTTGGTTTTATCAGCTAAATGAAATGTGTTTTATATTTTAATGCGGTGCTTTAACTTTTATATTTAAAAATATGTATATAGTTTAAGAATTTAAACTTAGTTTAAATTTAAGTAGAATAGTAATTTTTAAATTAATTTTTGATGACCTGTAAATCCAGTGATGTCACAGAGAAATTTTTGTCATCAATCAGATCAGCTTAGTCGGCAGTCTAATGATATTATAAGGGATTTATTTTTAAGTCCGTATAAAATCCAATCACAAAACCAATTCAGACATTGAGTCATTAGTTAATTAAATTAATAAATCGCCTTAAACGCGCCCGCCTTATTTGGAGCCGCTATTTGAAAAATTATTTCGTTCCTCGCTTTTCGCAAACTCTAATCGCAATTGTTTCGCAAATCCAATTTTAAATTTCAACTAGTGAAACTGCTGAGGGCATTAAACGTTAATGTACCGACAATATTCCCGAGACGGTCTCCCGTAAAAACTTCGACCGCTGGTCCTGTTGCAACTTAAGGACACTCTCACACTAAATGTAGTGAGAGTTTTGTGCGCTTTATTCATCATTTTAACTAAAACCTTATCAAAAATAGAATAGCCAGTCTTCTTAAAATAATGTACTCCTCTCTATATTATGAAAAGTTTGTAAACATAGCTGTTTTTTTTTTTATCATTCTCAATATCGAGCGATTTTATCGCTCACTGTGTGCGCGCTCCGCGAATTTGAACGGCAGCATGCACTTCCACATTGTTCTTAAAAGTTAATTTCAATAACCGAGCAAGTTTGGCGACAGCGCGTCGTTTGCTGGTCACCCAGTACTGAACTTTTGAATCGACTTATTTACTCGACGCTGCCGGAATAAGTATTTTGTTGTGAACAATGGAGCTATTTATAAATATGTTTACAGGTAGAAAACTTTAGAAAAAGGACTTGTTACACTACTGTTGTTGGTGCTTTTTTACTTATTTTATTTTTATACACGTTTTATTACCTTTATTTCAACTTCCGAGCATTCGCTGTTTACGTAAAAAATAATTTTCCATATTGTAAACCCTCAGGGCAGTCCGCGATTATGCCACTGACGCGAACATTATTAAAATATCGCAACAGATCGAACTAATAAATTGAATTACGCTCCCAGATAACATTGTTAGCCGGGCGAGCAGATCGCCGACGAGGAAAACAAATACTTTTCTTTTATACGCTGATTAACTTGTTATCGTAATATCAATTTCCCTTACAGATTTTAAGCATCATTAAATCAATAGAACGGGAAAATAACAATTTTGCAAACTTTTATACTCCATTTTACTTTATAATTACTCGGAAGCGAGTAAAGTGGGGTAAGACGAGCCTAATGCTTTTAGAAAAATTGAACCTTATATTTAAGTATACTAGGTCTCTTATTTTATTTCCTAATTTTAATAATAAACATGTACGTATATAAATTACAAAATTTATATGTTTATGTGACGCAATTTCCCTTCTTACAGTAAATCAACATACAACGTAACAAGGTGTACTGGACTCAGAGATGTTAGTAAATGAATAAGCTAGACTCCACAATGATGTAGTTTACTTTGATGTGCATTGCGAGAGTGCGGTCACAGTATAACTACGAAGTGAACTAGATATTCCGTCTATATGTAATGCTATGTTGTTGTAATTAGTGTTCAGTTGAGTAGAACCTCTTACCGGAATGTATTAAGGATTAAGAAGGTGAGAATGTTTTATATTGAACCTAAGGTAGTAACTACATCAAGACTTCTTTTGATATGAAAAATTATCACAGAGAAAAGCCGTCGCATAATTACAATGTTAATATTTACAGCGGCCGGTAGTATAAACACACGAATTGCACACTTTTCCACCAATTAATACTCCAGTTAAAAAGAACAACAGAGCCCATCGTCATCGTTCGTATAAACGCGTCAATGTTTACCCGACACATCGGCCGTGCATCAATTAAATATATATTACTTGGCGGGTGTGCGGACGTCCGTTCGTTTGCATTGTTCGGCTTCGGCCCAATCGCACCGGCTACGGACCTCGCTCGGTTTTGCTTTGAGCTTTATATGAATTTTTCATCATCGTTCAGTTATGGTACGTTCCAACATAAAAGATTTACCGGCGAAAATGTGAGGATTAAGTAAATTAAATTGTACGAGTTTTTTACAAGCAATTTATTACTCTTTGCCTTAAAGTTTTGTCTTCATAGCCTTATTGAGAATGAAATATTCATAGTAACTATATTATGTATTCAAGTAACCTACACACCGCTTGGTAATACATACGGCAATGTTTAACTCTGATTTTTTATACCTTTTTACCGATCGACGAAATATGAATACAATATAACTTTTCATGACATCCAAAGGCATATCTGCTTGGTCGCATGTTTACACGAATATCTCGTAGCGCAGAAGACTGCATATTTTAGACATACCGTTAGCTTGTTCCGATATGTTTATCTTGCTCTCATCTCGATATATTTATTGCGGAAAGCCACGATCGGGATCTTTCCTTATTGGTTTCCAGTGTGGAAGTAATCGCTTCCGTCTATTTATTGGTCTTGAATTTTAATGTTAATTGCAGCTTTCTTTTATTTCACAGAGCAAATAGAATTCGGTCTTTTAAGTTAAAAAATCGATTTCAGTCGTGACTAAGGTGTCGAGTTTACATTGAGTATGAGAAATGGACACTAAGGGTCTTCTTAAATAACCGTTAAAAACGGCGTTAATGTCATTGTTATTGACACAACCATATATGTAGGTTCAAAAACTTATTTAGTAGTAATTTTTATATGTTATCTCTGCACATTAAAATTATTTTCGCTGCATTGTTAACGTTCCTACAGATTAAAGCTTTGCATTTGTATTGTTCTTGGTTATCTTTACATGTTCTAGTTCTTTAAAAATGTTCAGCAATGTACGAAGTAAGAACAAGGAAAGTTGGAATGTAGAATTTTTGGTGACGTAAAATATTTCTACTTGGAATGTTATTGCATTCTAAAACCTTTAGTTTTTAAGCTTGGCGGCCTGCCTATTAGATGATATAGTCAAATATAAAAATAATGCTTTAGTAAACTACAACTAAATAAAAATATAAACAATTCATGTAAATTACGAAAAGCTTTTAGAATTACTAAAGGGCACTAAAGAAAAACAGCAGTTAACAAAATATTTTACACTATCTGTATATCCTTTGTAACACAATGTAACAACATAAAAGAAACAATTTACCGTGAAATTAATAAAATTATATAGGTATTTATATATGTGCGCAATTTTCCGAATGTTGGCTTTTCATCAGCATGGTAATCGTGCAAAAATATTGGTGAAACGACCGCGCCGCACCTGCCTCGAATTAAATAAAAATAACCCCCGCGAAATGAGCTCAGCGTGTCATTTTTATTTAGTAGTTACAGCCAGAACTTCTCGCCTAAACTTTGCACGTGTAATTAAAAAGCCTAATTTTATTATAATTACTTTTGTTCACGTGTTCATAATACGAATTCATTGTTACACGATTAAAATCCGTTTAGTGTTCTGAAAACAATTTATTTTTAACAAATTGAAGGTTTTATTTGCTTTTTTGTAAATTCTGGCAGAATACAATCTACATTTTCCAATAAATACATTGTAATTAATCTTTATTTTAAAGGGTTATTACATTTGGCATATCCTAAAGATTGTAAAAAGTTTTCTACACATAGCAGTAAGTTGACTATCACTTGACTCTGCTTTCTCTGAGGATAAATCATAAAACGTTAGACATATTCTCAATTATATGAGCAATTTCTCTGTAATTTATTAGCCTATTGTTATTAAATATGAAAACTGAAGTTGCGATTGTGCCTTCATTCAACAGCTCGCTCTGATTCATTGTTGTGTCCACTATTGTTGAAGTCATATCCAATTACTTATTTCTACACATATGGTTTTTATTTTCATTAAGAGACATTTTTATATAAGTATAAGCTATCTGTAAATGATAAAGGTGTTCGTATTCACGTTATAAATTACTGAGTTGAAAAACTCAGGTCGTAATAATTCGTAGTTCCAATCCGTGAAAGATGAACGAAAATTACAGAACTAACAAAATCGATACATTGTTGCTAATTGGGCTTACTAACAAAATAACCTAGATGCCAATTTAGCTAACGAACTGCGAAATGACTGCAGAATGTCCGTCTTTGTTTCGGTGTCTTCACATTTTACGGCGCTATATGTTAAGCGGCAATCGTAAAATGCGGTGGCCGTGTTTTACACCGTCTGTCAGTTGTGACGGTTACACGAACGCGAAGGAATTATCTGTCGTACAGGTAATCAATCTACGGTGTAACTATCGCGGGATTCACGTATTGACCCTCCATAAAATCTGTTTTATTGGATCTTTGAAGAATACTAAGTGTTAATTGGAATTATTTTTATAGTCATGAAATTGGTAGTCGAAGAAGAAACTATTTACAAAAAATCATTTGGCGATAGTCTTACAGATTAACTTAACAGACAAAACTATGTAATCTATTTGAAGATTTTTTTCGAAACATTTCAGTAACTCTCACGCATGGATTAAATTAGGTCGTATAATGCCACCATCGTATCGAAATGTTTCTACCCACTTTTAGATTAACGCACAAACTATCGACAGTAAAAACGTCCGGCGGCGGTTACGTTGCGCGCCGTCCCGCGTCTATTGCGATTTATTACAATGGGAATGGTCGTATTCGGGACCCACTACGGCCCTCTAGATGTTTTTACACACAAATAAATTTTCTTAGCACCGGTACTCTCTTAGAAATGTATATCGAATTCCCATATTGTATATTGCGCGAAAAATTGTACACTTAACTTTCGTAAGTTTCATAACAAAAGCTACCAAGAAAAAATAAAAAGAACCAAATGACTGTTCGTAATGAAAAATCGTAAAATGCAATGACAATCCATTATAAATCATTACAGTTCCCGCATGCCATAAAATTAATAAATACCGTTATTTTAAAACGGCATCTAAGCGATGAAAGGAAACGACACGGCATTGTTTAATGTTCAGCTGTCTGCCCACCTGACAGTAGGTTATTGCAATTATGACAGTCATCCCTCGGCTATTTGGTAGACGGAGGAGAACGGATGATGGATGGATAAGGAAAGCGGTCCCTGCATTGTCCCGATCTAAGGAGCTATGGCCTCTTGTGAATCGATACAAGTTGATGACAATAAATTTAACCCTCTGTAATTATGTCATAAAAATATTAACAACAAATTAGCTAGATTTAAGGAAATTTGGAAATGTTTACATGTTAATATTATCGCAATAACTTTACAATACGTTTAATCTTGTTTATAGTAGTTAAATTAGTGATGTTCTAAATACTTCAACGGTGCAGTAAGTTTATTCGTGTGTTATTTTCGCTCGTTAACAACATTAAAACGATACAGTAGCGGTGACAGCGTGTCCCCAGGCCCGACCGCACCGCTTGCCGTCAAAGTCAGCTGTTTGCGGCTAGACGTACGCCACATACATAACATGTGCTATACATTATATTCATAAAAAAAACAAAACCGTTGTAATGCAAATTGATGCTATGAGGCTGTTTTCGTGAAAAAATAGACTCAAGAAAAAATTAATGCATGATTTTGTTAAGAAATCGATCTTTCCCAAAATGTCTAGGAATCTTTCTTCCGTATTACAGTTAACATCTTTACACACGTAAAATATTGTGCTATTCCAATGTTTTTGTTAAAACTGTTTAGTAGATTCTTTGATAATGTTATGTCCTTTAAGTGTACAGTGTTATTTTGAAATTATAATAAGCTGTAAAAGAACAATAAGTGTATTTATGTAAATTATTATTCTGTTTCAGGTAAGCATTTAATTTCTCCGTGAAAGCGTCCATTTGTAAGTCATTAAATGTTACTTCATTTACTTCTTGCGACTCATTTTAAAGATGTTTACTCTAGAATACATTAAAGTCAAACATTGTCACTTTGCTGCGGGCAAATTGCAACAAAAGTAATTGAAAATTCTAAAGTTCTTTAGTTTTTAAATGTAATGTTATGAAATTTTCTTAGAGTAATTACACATTTTAAACGTGGTCCTTGTTTTTTTTTAATGTGATTCATTCTCTAAAATATATTATTTCTAAAGACAAATAATTGGTCCAGATGTAAATGAAGTAAGTACTATACTAGTTCATAAAATATACCGTATATTTCCTACCGACTTATTTCGAATACAAAATGTTTCGCGTTTGAAATTCGTAAGAAAATCAAACGGATTATAGCATTATGTAGACGTTGACATAAAACATTTGTTGAAATCGTCAGACCCCTGAATAACCAAAGCTATCCGATTCGAACGAAAGCCGAATATTGCGGCGCTCTACCCTTTTCAACGGCGAATACACACGGTGCGTACGCATTGTGGCCGCAGGAACCTCTTTCCCTTACAAAAGCCTCCCTTATTATGCTCCTGTGTAGGATATGAGGAAATTGGCTGAATGGCTTTATATGAAAAAACTCACGTAATCTCCGCAGGGTATGCTACAATATCCTGCACTTGCCACCTATCCATAGTGTGGACACCGAGATTCAATAAAACTGATGATGTAACCAGCTCTTCCTATTTCATACATCTAACCTAGATAATTTATTATCGAACCGTTCTCTATTTAAATACGTTCACATATAAAGAAACATCTTTTTGAACCAATAACTTACGCCCAATAATGTCGGTAAGCATTTGGTGCTGTAGTTGCGAGTGGTATTCGGAAGGTCCCAAACGTCTCGACTGAGCGAGCGAAGCACTTTCGATACGTAATAAAGCACGGCGCGCGGTTCCGGGCCACGGTACGCGGCGCGCCGGGGCGAAGGCGTAGATCAAGATCGCCGCCTGAACGCGCCTCGGGACAAATTCGTTCTCTTACACCAGGAACGCGAAAACCGTACGCCGGTTATGAAAATTCCGACGGCGGAATTTCGAGTCACACTAGAGATTTTTGCTGAGCTTTGCGGTTGTCGTCGGGTGGATTTTTTTAAAGAGCCCCGAGTCTGTTACGTTTATTTCAGTCTGCATTTTATGGAGGCGGGAATGTGCTCCGCTTTGGTTTATTTGTGGACCGCCTTTCTCATGAAATTGCGCTGTTTCATTGCTCACGAGCCATTTTGAGGATCTCGTTAGAGGAGCTAAAATTTTCATTGATATGTACTTTCTTGGTAAATTGTCTCGAGCCAGAGGATCACTATTTATTATTTTTATTTGAATGATGGCCACGCAATAAAGTGTAGATTGGTTTACTTTTAAAATTAATAAATGATTTCTTAATAAACCTTCTCTTCTCCTTTTTTCTACAAACCAACTATTAACTAAAACGAATCGAATGAAATGAAATGTTTTATTCATTCCGTTAACGAGGAAATTACCGAGAGGGCGGCGATGGATCGGATTGCAAGGAGGATCCTAAGAACCTTTGCCTTTGGGGACGAGTGTGCCCAATAAGCCTTCTGGAGAATCCGCACCAATTAACGATTATCTTACTTCCGCATAGCTTAAAGTTTTCCCAACATATACCAGTTAACTATAAAACTGAAATGGAACTATTTCACGACACCAATATTAAAAATACTGTTATAGTTTATGTAAACCGACCATAAGCGCTTCTCTAAAAAAAGACTATTTAAAAATTCATTTAAAACTACGATGTTAAAAAATCGCTTGTACCCACAGTAACTACCGTTAAGTAAACTTGTGGAAAAAATCACATTTTATTCGCGCTCTTGGCTCTGTTATCTGAGTAAACCTCCATTTATAGCTAAACCCGCTGTTAGAGACTGCGTTAAACCAAAATACTTAAGGTCTGTCTTGAGCTTTATTTTAAAATACTACTTTGTTGTAACGAAACGATTGTAGACTGTGTTTTTTTTACATCGACCATTATTTTTTCTCTTTATAATTAAAAATGTTTTCTGAACAAACTTTACGCTTTAGCCTTTTTGGAATAATTCATAAGTTAATGTCCATAGTTGTCAAGTATGTAATATTTGTCAGCGCTTTTATCAATATTGCGAAATGAGGACAATTTCATTCCGAGCTTTATGTACACTACTTTAGATACACTTAAAATTGTCACTGTTTTATATTAAGACGATCCTGTAATAGTACTTTAAGAGTTACATTGTAAACTAGACCAAAAAATTCTATTTACAATAGTAATTTTCAACAAACGAAACTAATTAGCAAAACTTTCTTTCGAGCAAAATACAAATTCGAAATGGGCTGTAAAGTGTGCGAATTTGCATCGAGAATACTTTCGTCAACAATTAGCCCATTAGGCCTTTGTCTGGCCCCGGCTTGGGGTTGCTTTTAACGACGTTTTAAAAGATTTCGACTCGTCGAGACAGCGGGCTTATCTCGAACGTGCTGCTAGCTTGTTTCAAAAACCCTTTATTAACTTTACGACCCCCTTAAAGAATAACAGATATAATAAATATGCTGGCTTCGTTTTACAACGAGATTTTACGCTTACAGATACTTTTATATGTCCGGTTTAATGACTACCTTTTTGTTTTATTTTAATTATGCAATTATTGGAATACATAGGTTTTTATTGTTTTTTTACCGTTTAGTAAAACTAGTGCACTCGAACTTTTAACCACCCTATCGGGGGTTGCTTTTCTATTATATCTATACTAATATTATGTAGAAGCATTTTTTGTATTTTTGTATGTATTCAAATAACTCAAAAAAGCTACGCTATCACTGAGTAACATAGGCTACATTTATAACTATTATATTTAATTTACTTTTTAATACAACGTAATAAAACTAAATTTCATAAAAATAGCGAAATCTCGCTGTGGATTATAAACTCGCAGAACAAGATATTAATTAAATGAACACTCGTATGACTCCACTAATACTTTTGTACTGTACTCCATTAATGAAATTGTGCTTCACACATTGCACTAATAATGTTTCTTTGCTTCTAACTTCAAAGAGCGGTTACTAAATGAAATGGCTTCAGGTCATATAGAAACGTCCTAATGTAATGTCGCTGAGAACTTTCTTACAACCGTTAAAATTTAAAATAAAAAACATTTTTAGAAGTTACAAAATCGACTTATAGATATTTTATATAAAAATTGATAACTTAAATATAAATAAATAAATATATAAATAATAAATATTTATTTTATTATTTATTTATAACTTAAATAAAATACTACGTGAATCGACTAAAACTAAATTCCGACAAAACAGACGCAATATGAATTTAATTTAGCGTTAAATTCACAAAGTGAAATTGCAACATATCGGTCTATTGGAATACGGGGAACGTATCAAAGACATGAAAGATTAATTTAGCAAAACATTTAGCAATCAGTCAATGGAAATTCTAATTCGTGACTGAATACACAAAGTTCGTCAATACGGTGCATCGCATTTAATTCATGTTGGTCACAGGCGGACATTATCTGGATGCCGGGTGTATTATGAAATACAAAGCCTTTTGCACGTCCGCTTTGAATGTTACTGTTTAATTGGTGATGCGGACCGCGGCTCTTTGTGCAGTGTGCACATGGAAGTGCTAATCCAACCAATGAACCATGTACATCTGTAGCTGCCAACTGCATCAAGCGATTACATCGGGTTTTGGCTTCCTAATACCCGCGAAAACCTCTACATTGTACGCCGCTAAATTATACCTGTACAATAAACTTATTATTACATTTATCCATTTTTTTAGGTACGTTTTATATAGCAATTTTGTTCAATAATTTATAATTTCACTTGAGCCTTCCTATTTCATATTTTTCTCGTAATTTATGAAACGTAAAGCTTAAAATTAAAGTACGACAATAATGGTATTTTGTCGTAAATGACTGGAGAACATTTATATGCATACGTGTGATGATAAGGAAGTATTACTGAAATTGCTCGCTACACTCTTTATTCATGAATAGAATCCAAATATACGTCATTGAATAAATGACTGTGCATTTGACAAACGAGCATTCACAAATATATCCCTCAGTAAACGGGCAGAATGATCCCCCCTGCGTATTATAAATAATGTAAGAATATCTCAAGGGACTCGGTGAAAATGTACTGGATTTGCCGCAGCTTATTTTCGTTCCGCTTCGTTTCATATGAGTAAGTTTTAATTTTACAACTTAACTGCGCTTGTTACGGTAAAAAGTTTCGAACAGTGAAACTACAATCACGGCTTAATGTAATGACGTTTTAATATTATTTTGTAAAGTTGAGAGTATTCGTATTTCAATGGATTTATTAAAATAATAAAGTTTTTTACTTTAAGAAGTATATATTACGTTATAATTTAAATATTTGAATGCGTGCTCGGAGATTGTAAAACAATATTTGGTTTGTTATTTAACTTGCCTTTGTTATTGTAGTTATTACAATGTAACTAGGTAAGACGAGTAATTTTTTCTGAATCAGACGGGGACGCGCTGCTCAAACTTGTTTTTCTTAAATCACTCTGTGAACAACTCTATTATGGGGAATCTTGTTAACGTTTGAAATCATTTTCTCAGCCCCAGGAATAATGAGTTTTGTGTTTTCACTTGAAACCCGGTGACTTTTGTTTAATGGAATGATAATACAAATGCTGGCCTCTTTGTAGTGAGGGGCCGAGGATATTGTTGTTTTTCCTCGGGCGGGTCACTTTAGTTCCAAGGGTAATTTCATTGCCTTTCTAAAAAATATTACCGCGAATATATTTCCGACGTACACCCGCTTTAATTTTCATTCTAATGTATATTACATAATTCTTTATCTTTTGTAGCTCTAGTGGTCTAAAAAGAAAAAATAATACTTCTGGTATAATGTATTAACGAGGATACTTTATATTGTGTTTGCAGTAACATTTAACGAATTAACAGGAATATATAATTTATACATGAATATAATACTTCATACTTATTAATATATAAATGCGAAAGTTTAGACGGATGGATGGATGGATGTTTGTTAGAGTTTGTAGCCTAAACTGCTGATATTCTCGTTGAAATTCGGCATATATGCAGAGGATAGTTCGGAAGAACACATAGGCT
>LD688955.1:5690610-5705405 GCA_003118335.3 Papilio memnon | reverse complement strand
GGCTTAACTGGAATCCAACTCGTCATGCCGAATCAATCGCGACAGGTCATCGAGTTTTAATTCAATGTTTTATCCGCTCTGAGCCGAACATTCCACAGATTGTCAGCGTATGACAAAGTTAACAACGTCCGGCTTCTGCATTAATAAATTTTATATTGACTATTGAACCGTGCTCCACTTGTGTAATTTGCTCAATCGGAGGTGCGCGAATAAAGGATTTATCAATATTGATACATTTTTACGCCAGATTTAATGGTAAAGTAATGACCAGTATTACAGTAATACAGAGTCCTCTTTAAGGGGTGGGGAGGAATCAAGACTATGTTCCGCCACGCAGTAGGCACCTGGTATACCGACACAATAAAATTAACCACATGACACTATTATGTAGTAACGCGTGGTTTTAAAGCGGGCGTCATCGTGAGCACGGATACCGAACGGCGCGGCTTAGTCCTAATAACCGTAATAAACATCAACGGTAACGAGCAATAGGCGGCGATTCGTGCTGATGTTACACTGTTTTTATACACGGCCGGTACATGGGAAAGCTTTCTAATTGCCGGAACAATGCTGAGCCGGTTATTTGCCGGCGGCATTGTTTTTGTCTGAGCCGGTTCATTTTACCCCACCAACCCCCAAACGGGAGATTAATGGAATTTGAATACGCATAGCCTTTGTGTTCGGCTTTACGCGTAATTTAAGCGTGTACCGGCCCCGTGAGTCGGCGCTTTACCGGCAGTCTTATGGGGATAGCGCAGGTGTGCGACCTCCTCCCCTATACCGCTATAACTGTAGTGAAAATCACGCGTCCGCTTGTTGTGTGCCCGCGGTGGATGAACATTTTTTCTTGCAAATCACTGTTGACGCCAAGAAAACGTTATTTTTCATCCGAGCCTTTTCATTCCCATTGTTGATACTAAAGAATGTTTTTTACTTCTAGATTCTTACTTATTTTTAATTCACTAACTTTCCTTTCACAATAACGTACAAAAGTATTACGCGGCGAAATTTTTCATAATTTATCTCAATAAATATTGTGGAAATAACTCTGCGGCAGTTTCCCCGGTCGCCGCGTTCAATAAGCGCTGTATGTACTCAAAACACTATCAATCATTCTCCTGGGCCTAGACACACCGAGAAATTTATTTGTTTTATTAGGGCACTATTGATTTTGGAAAGAAATGACTGATGTTATTCGTTGATAAGTACGAATAGAATATTACTTGTGAGAAATACTAGACACTATTTTATTAATGATTTACTGATTTACTTTAATCAAAAACATTTTAATCTTAGGTATATTGTCAATTAATAATTTCTATCTGAAAGTGAATCACTCACATTATGCAATAATCATGAATTAGGTTAGGCGTTAAAACAGACGCGAAGAAAATCAATCAGCTGTGGCACTGTCGTTGTCGAATGTTGCGAACCCATTAACATAATTGAGCATCTTGTATCCGGGACACTTCGCCGACCGGATCGAAAACGTCTTTGAAGACGCATCGCCGTAATGAGGGATCTTGGCTAGGGACCAAGATCCACCCTAACGCATATTTACAATAAGATACGATTCACATTCCACTACGAGCTACATTGCCCCTTCATAATGATTAATAAGACCCTATGACTACCGGTTATTTTACGCTCCGTTGTCGCTATAAAATTGCAGTAAGTCGATGTCAATACATTGTATCGGAAAATCCGAATCTCCTTTCAAAGATTGACCTTAATTTCATTGTGAACATTTTACAACTTTTATTTATTTTTTTTTATAAGGAAAGAGAACTGCTTTTCCGTTTAGTTGGTCCAATGACTTATTAAAACTAGTAACACAAATATAATTTGCATTATAGTAAGTCCTAGACTAACATGAAGTCCGCGACTTTTTATTGAGTATCTTTATTTCAATGTAACGGTTCAATATCCCGATCTAATTAGACGCCGGCGGCGTCGTCACAAATTAATTAAAAGCGGCCTGGGATTTTATTAACTTATTGCAATTAGATTTAAAACGGGCGATTAACCTCGCGATGGCCGCCGATTGGTGTAACTTAGCTAAGGTACATTGTCTGGAGGGCGCGGAGTTTGATCAAACTCGACGTAATCGGACACAAATAAATCTTACCATTAAAATTAACGTCGACCGCGAGGTTGACTTCCGACCTCTTTACTGGAATTTATGTTCGGCTATCAGAACTGTGGTATAGAGTTTCTTATGGGATGAAATTTGAGAGGGTTCGGAATAGGTAATGCTCATGTTGGCAGATGTAATCGAAAGTATAAACAAAAAAAAATTTTTCAGCAGAAATGAGAATATTTTTAGTTGTGGTTTATTCAGAAAATGTTCAACTGATTTCGACAATTTTAATTAACTTGCAAACGAACCTATTACTGAAATTCTCACTTATAATCTTCAATCGGTTTCAATCAGATGATTTTATACCTACTTATTTCCATATCCCGGATAACCACAGACCGCAGCTTTCAGATATCCAACAAATCAACATTTTAAATATGTAGATACGGTTGGTAGTACTGACATCTGTAAATAAAGGATCGGCGGAGGTCAGATCGGTAACCACCAGTGAATAACGACTTGGAGCACTTCATTAATTAAAGCCCTGTCTACTGCCGGACACCTTTAAATAATTCGCGAACATTACTTACGCATTTGCGTCTAGTTGATATTACGAATGAAATACTGAACAAACTTCGTAATAATTAACGTGTGACAAAAATTATAATTATCTAAAATAATCTAATAAAATAAGTTGTCGGTGTATTATTATATAATTTACTTGAAAAACAAATTATACAATGTTAATTGTTTCTTGATTTAGACATTAATACATAAAAGCGTATATTTTCACTGAGATAAGATGAAGCAATTTGTGCCACCAAAAGCCTCTTTGCTTTTATTTCGTACTTTGTGATCGTTTCAAAACCCGTAAAAGGCAAATAACATGGATAAACCGAGGATAAAACAAATATTTTTCGAGTTCGATTTCTTTTAACGATTCTTAACTAAAGCTAACGAGAAAAACTGTACAATAAAATTCATGTCTTTTCTTTGCATTTTCATATCAGATGTCCTATATTTGTGACTTATATGTCCATAATGAAGATATTAATTTGCCAGTAATAAGTATTTAGTATTATTCCAGCAGTCACTTCAATTGTGAAATTCATAAAATAATTTCATATAGGTACATATGCAGAACTTTTACTTCTATATTCGCAAACGTATTCCAATTCACATGACAAAACGTTGTCTTCTTATCGAAAACGTTTAATAAAACTATAACAAAAGATTCGATGAATACATAATGTCTTAATCTGAGGCGTCCGATGTCGATAGCGCAATAACAGGAGGTTGGATGAGCAAAAAGCAGCTGTGTACCGCTCGCACCGCTCGTAACTAGAGCCGTTACGCAATTCGGCTACGGCCTAATTGATTCCTCGCCCTTTGGGCCAGACGGGGCGTCGCATTATCGAGCACAGGTGCCCTGCGCTCCAATTATTCGCCTCCTCGCGACAATATCTGCCCACCTCCGTCTCCTGATTCACGAAATCGTTTCAACTTTAATTGTAAATCGGATATTCTTTCCGTGACGTGACCCCGTTAGTAATAAAGTCCGAAATCGATGCTCCACCCGGGAAATGATTTAATTTACACCATCATCGAAGCGTGGCGAACGTACGCGCGGGCCGACTCTCTTCTTCCCCCATCTTTTAAAGGTGTGTGTAAATCGAACGGGTCTCCGTGAAGTAAAATATGGAGACTCTTTAACCGATTTGTATGCGCTGCAAACTCCCGCTAAGTAATTTATCTAAAAGTATTTCGACGACGAAGCGCGAATTTTCGGTGACTGCTAGACCTTCAAACGACGTCGCGCCTTCACTCTTTTCAATTACATTAAAAGCTTAATTAGGGAAATTATTAAAACGTCTCCCGTTCAGTTCCATGCTCTTTGGTAGACGGTTTCTCTTGGAATTTCACCGGTTTGTTCGAGAAGTCTTCCCGTTCGGCCGAAGTTCTGAGATGCTTAGACGAAATGTAGCTCGCAATTAGCGTAATGGACGTAACCTTCCTAGGCGAAATTAACGCCATTCGTCTATAGCGAATGTAAGGGCGCACTCGGCACAATTAAGTTGCGGAGTGAAGAGAAATTGCAACAAGTGCAGCAGCGAGCCTCGCCTCGTCCACGGTCCATTTAACCCACTCAGCTCACGGCCATTCCGCTGCCCTCTCTTACCCTCCCGCGACCCTCACTCCTCCGCCCCGCACATAAACACCTGGACCCATACATATTGCACAGCCGATTACCTTTTCCCGAATATTATATTTTCTTCAGAACTTTCATTTCACCTAGTTTTATAATATTAATTTGTTTTTATTATAAAACTAGTAGGTTTGTTAGTTTGGTAGTTTGATGTTCTCAAAAACAGTGTCGTTTTAGTTAAGCAAATACAAACCAAAAAAACAAAAAATGAAAACAAGTGTTGGTGTTTACTTGTGCACATTTTCATTACCCGCTAAACAACCAATCGGTATCGCATGGTTAGCAGTAAGATAACTCTTTTAGAGTTAAGCTCACCTGTACAACCAACTTTCAATATGTATTTGTGTACAAAGTGTAAATAAATAAATAAAAATAAACAAGTTCTAGAACATAGTTATTTTAGCATTGCTGTCTATCCTATTCAAATTAAAAGTCGTAATTTTTAAACTCATGTCTACACATCGATGTTAAGGTTCTAGCCTTTTCCGGTCTTGACTTAATTTCACTCACCTATGAATTCTTGGGAAGAAAACGAAAAATAGGATAGTTAACTCTATTGTTCAGGGGACAGAGTTTTTATTTGGCTGCCTTAAGCACTAACTTGTTGCTGGCCCTCATATGGCCGAGCGTAAGATCAAGCTGTCTTCACGAACAAGTGATATTCCTTTCGTATTTTCCGGGAAAACATTGACGAAGTGTTTTCTGGTCCGCATTTCTCAATGCAATATCCTTACGTCCGTCGTTTCCTGAGAAAACAAACGTTGAAATTCGAAATATTTCTTGTAGTTGTTTGTAACAACTACATTAATACACTTCTAGAAACGACTTATTGATTTAAAAATCTTTTTACTTGTTGTATTCGAGGCTTTGTTTTCTATAAAACTGAATCCATTATTAAGATGAATATGACGCTCGGCTCCCCGGTGTTTTCTTGGAAACTCGCTCTGTTAATCTCGACGTTTTTCTGCTATGTTTGTTGTACAAATTTTCACTTTAATTTTTCTCTAAATTTTGCTATTTTTTTGATTTTACGATTGTTATTAATAAAATAAAAAGGGCAAAAATAAAAGAATCGAAACAACGAAAATGAATAAACTTTTATTTTTCATCGTACACTCTCTCTGTAATCACGAATTTTTTACGTGTTGTAATATATTTTTCACTTAATCAAACAAACACGCGGTTCGCTGTAATGCAATAAAGCCGCCTCCAGCCGCGCCAAAATTCACCTTATTAATTTTATTAGCGTAAAATAATCACGCCGGGCGGACGGTGCCCCGTTGATCCTTGAAGTTATTTATGTGGGTAGACTACAATCGCTTAAAGTAACGTAACCTGCCGCACGTGAGAGAGAGCATTTTGTCACGCATTTAATGCAAAAGACGACGACTTCACTTCTCTCGAACTACCGAACGAATGAACTAACATACAGTCCGAATCAACAACAATCAACAATATCTACTAATTCACAAAATATGCGCCGTTAAACTTGAGATTATATTTGCAATATTATCACAAAAATAATTTATCAAAACGTCTAAAAGTACCTTACAAATAAACAACAAAAAAACAATTTATTGTTATCATCTAATGTTAAAGACAATGTTTTGTAGTAAAAAAAATATATCGAATATGAGCAGCAGATACATTCGGTAAGCTTAGCGGCGGTAGGTCGAGCACGCGCGGTTATCCGCACAATCTAACCGCCGTGACATCGCACCAACTCTTTACGTCGCCTAAGACAATCTGATCGGAAGAGTTCGCCGCGAACTGAGTTATAGCCGCCCCAACTTATTGCCGACTTCCAACTTACTTCGCAGACTGTTTTAACATCTCCATGTACGTGCTTTTAGTTCATTTTTGGAAGTTATTGGATAAAGGGATTTGGTTATTTTTACTGACTTCATAAAGGTGGATGTTCATTTTATATTTTTTAAGGCGTGGTCATAGTATTTGATATGTTTCTGTGATTTAACATAGACTTGAATAAATATATTGAACATTTAATATACGAGTAAATTCGCTTGGTAAATAACTAAAGTCAATTCGTGTATTTGAAGGTGTTCCACAGACTGCAAAATGTATTCTAAATAATGTAACAGTTAAAGTAAAAGTGTATGTCTATTCAAATGAAAGTTCTTCCAAGTGTACCAAGTTTTAGTAGGCAGGAACAAACCTAGGGGAATTCACCGTATAAAAATTCATGGACAGGTGAAAAGTTGAAGTGACGCGAAAATACATACATATTGTTTACATTTAAAAAGGTGCGTGAATGATGTCACCGTCGCTCTCGACAGAACTAGATCCATAAGAAGAAAAGTGCCCAAGTTTTCCAATTACCTATTCGATGACTCCATTCAGATGAAATTCGTCGTTTGAAGAAGCTTTCTATGGAAAAGAAATCAGCGAATAGCGCGCGAAAACTCACAAGTAAACATTTGCGCATGTAAACTGAAATTATTCACGAAAAAACTTTTAATGGCGTCCCCAGAGTTCCCGTCAAACATTTATCAACAAAAGAACGAACGTCCCGCAGGCGATAGAACTTGAAATGTATGGAAATTACCCAGTCACGAGCGGGAGAACAATTCACTAACGGCATAGGCAAATGTTTTTGTCGCAGCTTGTTTCGTCGGATTTCAAATTCCGCGCGAAGGAACGACCTACTATAAATAGTGTGCAGCTTGTGCGCCACGACTCATATTCGTGAATAGTAAATTTGCCTAGCAATAGTGATTCTAACAAGTTGCTCATTCTTTGATTTGCAAGTAATAAAACTTAGACGTCGCGTCGCGAAACGCTGCCAGAATGTCGCACTCCAAACAATTCATTTGGTGCACTGTTCCTTTCCTAACTTACATTCACATGTATTACAAGTTTAAACTACACACAATCATAAAGTTATGCCTCTATTTGGTTATTGCTATGCCTCTTTTAAATAAAAATTTTGCTTCTAAAAGTTCATTTAATTCGGTTAAATTAACTTAATTTGAAGAGTTTTGGTAATTATGTCTAACGGTACAATGTTAAAACGGAACGAAATGTCTTAATGGAATCTGTAATATTTGTCGGTGGGAAAACGCAATCCGCAAAGTAGATTTGTAAATATTTATATGATGGCTTTCTAATTTCAAAGATTAACCATGAAGTTTAGATAGAATAAATACGTTGAAAACGGACACCGTTTCATTTGCATTTCAATCAAAATGATATAGCCGGTGGGAAGGAAAATCCGCTTCGTCGCCTCACTTAAAGCTTTAGAAATATTCCTATAACTTCTGATTCAACGAGAAAAGCCTATTTGAATTGGAAAGATCAAAGCATAAAAATTTATCGTTACAAAAAGCGCGCGAAGAAACTCAAAAAAGGCGTCAAGCTCTTATTATTTCAACAGAGCCAGTGTCTCCTCTCTTCTCCCATTGTATTTGTCTTTTCGATTGTTCCGGTGCATAGACTCCTCCATTACTCGGCACTGAAAGGAAAGTTTTGTATTCAATTTGGTATTATAATTCCCATTTGAAGTCGCCACGCACCATCGCGCCGACATCGGCTATGTAAATGCCCGCTTCTCGAACTTACTTGCGTTCTCGTCAAAAAACCGTCATACCGTATTCTTTACTTCAGCTTACATTTCCACGCATTGTTCCTTAAGAAATTAATTCTTGTTGTTATGTAATAAAAGTTTAGAAACTTTATTAACAGTCATTGAAACTGAATGAAACACTTGTAAAGTGTTTACTCGTATAAGAGTATCATCAATATAAATATTTTTGCTTAATGTAAGCTCTAGGATCTGGAGTTGTGTAAATATGTATACGTTATGTTACCTGACGTGAATTTTATTCATTCTCTTGTGCACAGCCCGGCGAGAGACAAGGAAACATTTCAGAGTTTCTCTTCAATTTAAAATGGAAACTTATCCCCGAGCTGCCATAAAGTCTGCATTTTCCATAGAAATCCTCCCAGCTCAGCAGCGTTCGATAGTACCCGGTGTCCACACAAAATCCACCTGGATTTAGAGCTTGCAGTCCGGCCGTACGCCGGACGCCTCAGAGAGACTGCGATGTACAACAAGTCGACTTTTATTTTTACGAGATGTTTTCCGCGGCCGTTTCGCAGATACTAAAATAATAAGAGTTTTATGTCGCCGCGTATTATGTATCTTTTATGACCCTCCGAGCTCGACGGCAGCGATGTTACAGTAGCTTACGAGGGCTCTCGTCACCAAATAATTAACCCAGTATTATTTGTGTTAGAACCTACCTGTTATTGCAGATAATTTTTATATCATTGTTGCTTTTAAAAGTCTTTATAAGTACACTATCAGCTGAATTTTGAACCAACGCTTCATTACTATCAAGAGGAAGAAAAGCATACGCGTTTTCGTATCTCTTACGAAATCACGACCATGATATAAGGTTTGTCCGAACGTCTATATTCAAGCAAGAGACAAGGGACCGATAACAGATTACCCGCAAACACGTTTTAAATTCATTTCCCGACCCGGCAGCCGATCGCTCCCCGATAAAATGTGGGGAGGACCCGGCACCCGGGCAGCGGGGACATATTTACTTTGTCTCCCCGCGCCGCGGCCTCGGCCACTTCCCCGGTCAGGTAACGTACCGAAGTGGCAAAATATTTGCTCGGACCCGTTACTCACCCGCTACGATTTAAGAACATTAGCTACTTTCAAATCTGGCCGAGCTTCGGGTCAATCGACAGTGTAAACACTATTAACCATCAGGATTTCCGCAGTGATTTCACAAGCTATGACAAAGCCACAAACTTGAAATACGAGTTTGTGCGATGGTAATGTAATGTAGTCGCCTACATAACCTACATAAAATGTTTCATTTTGTAAAAAAAAACTTGTTTTCATTTTAATGCTTATAATTAACGATATCGTTTTAATTTTTGTTTGAATACCTAACACCTGAATGTTAAGTAATGGTTAAATAAAAAGTATAGAACAATTAGAAAAACTAAACACGAATTGCATCTTCATTTCTTAATTATTAATTTTAACTTGTAATCGTCAAAATCTTAAGGTTTTGTTAAAAATTAATGCACTATCTAGTAACTTTAACTTTTTAATTTAATGATTAAAATACAGGAACTCCTAACGATTGTTCCAACCGTTTTGTTCTTACCCTTTCGCACAACTTGTCCACTAAACCTAACTCCATTATCGTATCACGATGATGTTTTAACGATAGCTCTTTGGCAGCTAGATGTATGGAACACCTCGCTCCCCTTAATCCGGCCAAATGCTTTATAACGTTAAAGCCCTTGTGAAAGTTAACCTAAACATTTATCAGCTTTGTCCACTTACCTTTTGTTTTTAATTAATTTATTTTCTTTGCCACTTCTACTATGCTGTGACACATAGAAAAACACATTTAATTACTGGTGAAAATATCTAGCACCGAATAAAATTAACATAGTATAGTTTTTGTTCTTGTGTTTTGGTTGTAGAAAATGTCTCTTTCAGATTCTTTTTTAGCATAATATTTGCGCGATATTAAATTGTAATAGGAATATGTTTGTAAAATCAAACCAAAGATACAGCCGTTTGTGGTTTGAAATCTTCGATATTGTTCATATATAAGTCGTTCCTTTACTAAACAGTTTGCTGCCGCAGGCTGTAATCGATAACCTTATCTTGGCTAAGTTCTAAGGGAGATCTTATTGTTACTTCAAGTTGCGGAGTAAATGTTCTTTCTCATATTCTAAAGACGCGGATATGATATTATTTGCAGGTATTTCTCTGCTGATTCAAAAATGTAATCAAAAACCGATCAATAAAATTAAACTAAGCAAGAACAGCTTTGACAGCCGTTTTGTACCACTTAATGTAAGTTTAGGATGAGAAATCTACGCTAGGAGTTTCCCTTAGTGATAAAATGCTGTTAAGAATCGGAAAGCTTTAGTCAAATAAACGCTAACATTCGATGTATCAAACCCTTCCATTGAAACAACTCTCGGCGAAGAAGCGAGAAGAACGAAAAAGTATTTAAATCTTGGTTTGTATTTATCTTTCCGGAGCGCCGGCGGCTGGCGGCGGTTAAATATCTGAGACTAGCTGCGCGGCGCGACACGACGCACAGAGACAAATGTAAACACAGCGTTGCCTTTGAACCATCCTTTAGATATTTTAGCTTCCTATATTTCTAGTTAAATTGAACTTTATGAAGGATTTTCCTTCTGTTTGTTTTAGCTGAATCATCGCTTTGGGAATTTAACAAGATTCATTATATCGAATAAAAGATAATTGAAAACATAAATATTGCAACTGTTCAATAATTACCTTGTTTTCCGGAATCATCTGTTTATTTCGTCACCGTGTTTTGAAGAGGCACAAGTTCCTAGAGGTTTGAGAAGCAACTTAGTGTGTTACACTTGTAAAACTAACGTCGCTGAAGGGCCGCTATAAAGGCTCGGCACGGGTCGTTATTAAATAATTCTTCTTATTACGAAACATTATTATTGTAGTTTTAAACTATTTTTCTTGTGATTATATAAAACATGTTTTAATAGTATTTACCTATATACGAAGTGAATAGTAAACTGGATGGTTAAGTGATGTTCATATATTTGTTGAACTGTCACCGTTTCACGCATCGATATACTAAATCGCAGAGGAGTAGGATCGCTTGAAATAACAGAGGAAATCGCGGCCGTGTATCGGGCTCGGTACAATATTTGGAAGGCAAAAGGAAAATATGAAAAGGTGGAATATTGCCAGACAAAATTACGATCGCTTTAGACTCCGCATGGCCCATTGAGGGGTGAATTGTTACCTTCCTACATTGCCATAAAGAATCTATTTGTTTTCTTTCGCCAGTCCACCGATTTCGATTGTGTGTATTTTGGTTTGGTATAGACAACACACGTAAAGCTTGCCTTTTGTTGGGATATATGGTTTTCGGTTATTTTTTTGGAAGAGAAGAAAAAAACTTCGTTGAATGACGATGAAAAGTGATGTCTTTTTCATGATTTTATAATAACCAACGTATATATTGTTCTAACTGCATTAGTCAAAACCAGTATAAGTAAGAATTGTTAATCGTAAAAATATTAGATAGCAAGGACAACATTTATAATGCTAAAGTTTCTTGTATTTCGTATAATTTGCTCCTCAAGAGAGCTATACAGGAGTTAATGTTGAACTGCCACATGCGGTCAGAACTAAATGCAAGTAAGCCCGCTCGGAGAATTGAATATTAGCATTAACAAGACAAATGTTCCGTTGGAGTTTAATAGTTTCTCATTAGGAGCTGGCCGGGCCATCTCGTCGCAGCATTCACTAGCTCTGCAACTCGCAACAAATATAAGACGTCTTTGTATCTACATAACATCAAATAACTCAGTGTAGGTCTTCAGAGATCATGTTTACATACATCTAAACATATTTTAGATATGCTAGGCTTATTAACATCGATCATATGAAAAAAAAAAACATTGTACTGTTATACTTAAAGTATTATAGATTAAAGTAATAATTGATATAGTACAAAATTTATTAGCATACTAGAATTTATTGACTAATTGGATACAATAAAACGCGTGTATAATCTTACGCAAATAAAATACTTTCTTATTATACTGAATCCTTAATGAAAATGTTTACACTTACATAGGTAATATTGTTTGTTAATTTACAAAGAGTCGTAAATTAGAAGGAAGGCAGCGGCAGTGATGTTTGTGGCGGCAGATGTGCAATAATTCTCACGCATGGCCCGCTACCGCGCCGTACCCCGCCGCGCGCCACACCGGACGCGCAGATAAATAGCTATCATTAACACGTTTCTTACAGTGACATTAGGCTTTATTGGATCCCGGGAAGTAACTCAATCTCGTTCAAACAATGCGCACTCACGATTAATTTCATTGAGGGAAGTTACATAAACATAATACATAACTGTGTCCGTTGGTAGAATTTTATATTTCATTTTACAGCTATGTTTCACTCTTGTGATAGTTTTGACTACAAATGTTTTAAGATAACAGTGATGATATTTGCTAGTCAAGTTGCAAGCAAACAATAATTATCAACAATTCTTTTATTCCGTAATGTTTATTTTTATGACTTAACTTCTTACGAACGAGATTAGTTTAACTAAAACAATATCGTAAATAGCGGGTGTATTAAGTCTAAAAGTGGAACAATACTGTTATCTGCACAAGTTGCACAATGATAGTCCCGGTGCACGGATGTTTAATTGCCGCTCATTAAATGTACAAGTTGTAAGTAGAAAGTCAAGAGTTTGTTGTATCGAGCCCACTGTTAGGTCAACATAGTTTAGTTATCGTGGAGGTAAAGTTAAAATGGTATGCGAGTTGCTCTTTAGAAGCGGTTAACGTCTGACGTCTCTATTCATTACTAAAGTAACCAGCCTTCGCAACTTTGTTCACACAAACTCTCGACTCCTACTTTCCCTATAAAGTAGACTTGTGACAGCGAGTAATGTCTCCTGTATATTGTTCAGGGGCTAAGAGGTTTGCGTCGTGCTCGTGATGAGAAATGTTAACTTTTACTTCGTATTGTATCTCATCAATTTGTTTTGAGTTTAAATTGTTTGCTAATTAAATTCAAGTTTTTTTTTTGTTTCGAGTGAGCGGTTTATGAAGTCGATCGTTAATCTGTTCTTAGGAGAATCGATTATGAAGTCGGTGAGGAAATGATCGGGCGCGGGGCGGGCGGTTGACAAATGTCCGTTATAAGCGCAGAACAAATTGGCGCAATTAATTACGAGCAGGAGCGTAGGTAGCGCTGAGCCAACAAATATTATCAAGATCGTTAATTTCGACATCTCACTGAGAGGCGCACGGCGAGATGATGTTAGGCATGAAGTTAGAATGTGTGCCGTGCACTACATCGTAACACTAGCTTATATACATAGCACAGAAAAAATGTCATTAATTACCACAAAATTAGTAATATAAATAATTTCATAAGGGGTCAACTATAATTTAACTCATAACTCGCAAACAGAATGAAATAATTCTGCAACAATATTGAAGTCTCATGCAAAGAAATCACGAAGATTTAAACCGATATATTCAAAAACTCAGTAAATAAACCAAACAAATATATTCATGCAGATTTGTTAATAAAGCGTAATGAGATCAGTCTTGGATGTTCAAGTCCATATAAAATGAATATAAAACATCGCTAGCAATACACGGCTTATAATGAAAAGTATATTTTGTCGTATAAAAAACGTTTATGGTATTCTTTAACGGCGCTTATTAAATTAAATAATTTAGACGAGTCGAGTCATATCGGACTGTAAGGTCGTGAAATAACAATAAGAATCACAAGACTCCCTTCAGCTTTGCCGCTTATTATAGTCTTTTATTATTTTCCATATTAGCTACACTCGCTCTCAGGAACAATAACGTCATAAATGCCGAAGCGATTTTTCATCCCTATCGTAAACCTTCGTATTTCCACTCGCCACGGTTTTATTTTACCGCACAAACAGTGAACGGGCTGCGGTATTACGTAATTTTTATTTGTATTTTTATGTATTTGGTTTTAAATTACACCGGCTACAATATAATTATTGAATGTTGCGTTGTTAAAATTTTACATACAAATTGATTACTTTTGGTAAGCCTCATTAAATTATGAACACAATGTATCTTCTCTAAACTAATATTATAAAGAGGAAAGATTTGTATTTTTGTATGTATTGAAATAACTCAAAAACTACTGGGCCGATTTTAAAAATGCTTTCAACCTCAAAAAGGTAATTTCTCTGTGAGTAACATAGGCTATAATTTCACGCGGGCGAAGTCGCGAGCAACAGCTAGTTATTTATAATTACAATTTTTGGTCGAAAGATCTCGTTTATCGAGATAACAAATGTAATGTCAGTTAAGTCTCGTGTCCAAAAGCTGAAGAAAGCCTGATACAACATATGAAGTTAAAAAAATCGGGGTTTCGGCTTTTAATTTCAACTAGCTTGATAGTAGAATAGTATTACGTGGGAACAAAATCTTACATTAAAATTAAATCAAACTAAATTACAGTAATTGAAAGTAATCTTGTGTTTTACATTTTCACTATTTCTTCTAATATTAATGTTAGTAATATTCTCACCGTAGATAGTTCCAGCTATATCTACATATCTAATTCGTAATGAGCAAAGTTGGCAAACTTCAGCCGTTTATTGGAACAGGAATCGATTAACGACTTGAATGGAGTTAGCGGCGCAATAAATATTTCATACGACATCGATAGTTGGTTATCGCCCGTGTTTATGGTCTTCATAAAAATCGCTAGGGCGGTCTGGGCCCGACGGTTTTATTCCACTATATCCGGAACCCAAACTGATGGATTAATATTATATTTACGAATAACATCTTGAAATAATCAACGTTCTTATAAAATTTGAAAATATTATTGTGTTGAATTGTGCAAGGAAAATTGAATTATCTAGTAAATTTTGGTTGATTAAATAACTTTAGAGCGTCGGTGGCTCAGTGGTTTGGGCACTTGAC
>LD688955.1:5675692-5687101 GCA_003118335.3 Papilio memnon | reverse complement strand
AAATTTGTAAATAAGTTTGTTTTAATTTTGATACAACAAACTTCGAACTAATAATGATTACGGAAAAAGAAATTAATCAAGCAAATCTTGAAACTGACACAATTATTAAATAAAAGGGCCTTCGTGAAAACTCAACGTGGCATAAAGGACGTCCCTTGCGGGCTTTGAGAGGGAGTTTTTTTTTTCAATTTTCCTTCAACTCGTCTGTATAGAGTTCTTACATATACTTAATGAAAACTTTTTTCAAAAACGGTCATTGATTCTTACAAATTAATTGTTTTTTTAAACGTGTTTCGAGAGTGAAATCACTGTAAACAATAATAACACTTAAAACTACTAAAGGTGTGCCACAAAAGAAATGTAGTTATTTCCCGAGCACGTTATTACATTATCATTAGTAATTCAGTAAGACGTCGTAGACAGGTTGAAAGACTGAAATACATTGTAAAATTATACGGGTTTAATCTTTCTGTTATTCAGTTGGTAAACTTGGTAATTTTACATACAGCTCTGTAGTATTTTATTAGAATTTTGAAGTTTCGAAGTCTGATTGTATAAATCTCTTTCACATTTTGAATTACTTAAGTTGTTAGTTTTTATTGTTTGTAATACGCTTTACTAATTATCTTAATCTCTCAGAGTAAACAAGTAATAAATGTTGAAAATTTCCTTATCCAAAGAAGCGTGCGACTTAATTCACTTGCCTTGTTTTTCTTTTTAATGTCAGAGAAAATCAAGTTCCTCGTGTTAGTTTTGCCGGCCATTTACTCTCACTTGTTGGGGCGCTCTGAAAAACCTCGCTGCGGTAATCTTAATTACATTGTGATCTCGTTACAGCTCGGCCTTAATTCATAATTAAATAGAGACGTGCCCTTACGTTGCTTATTTATTTGCCATGGGTTTTTATGGCTCTGCGATTGCGTAGACTTTTTTCGTTGCAAAAATTTAAACTGCTTTCTCGCGACACCCCTTCTCCTTTGTCGTCCTGAATATTCATTTAGAATCCATCAGCGGAATGACGACTCGTTTTTAAGAGTTTTTTTTTATTTTCTTGTATTATTTGAGGGACACCTCGTGCTAGGGAAATATTAAAATATAACTTCAATAGTCTTTTTATTCCCACAAAAATATTTCGCAAAGCAGACAATAAAACATAAACTCTTTGGAATTTCATAGCCACTATAAGAATAAGCTTTTATATTTTTCATGTAATTTTTGTAAGTGGAATCTCCCCAATTCACGGTTACTAAATAACATCGCAAGAGTATCTCCGAAAACACACTAATAATGCTCCGTCCTCTTTGACTGGGTCATTAATGTCCAAATAAAGTAATTAATTATGTTCCATGCTTTTTCCTTCATTTTCCTGACGTCGGTCTGTAAAAACGTAGAAAGCTGTGTACCGTGAAGATCAATCAAATCAGCGAATACTTCCGAAGACCCTTGCGTTTAGCGCTACTTAAGCATTTACGAGTTTGTCTAATGAAATTGGGACTCGGTTCGTACTTGCCGCACGTTGTCTTCTGTTTGTCCGGAATTATGTTTATTTAGTGTGTTCGTGTATGATAGCTAATTTTATCCTTTAACAACATTTTAATGGAACCAACGATGCTTTACGATGTTTGAAATGGAGTATGAAATTGCCATTTACTTATTACAACTAATTGAATTTCACTACTTGTTTACTTACCTTTTATCTCGATCGGTGTTTAAGCGAATATGTCCAATGTTTAATTTAGATCTCGCCAGTAAAAGGTGTAATCAACTTCAAATCATGGGGTCAAATTGTTGGAAATGTACTATCGTCCAAATTGGAATTTACTTAGAAGTTTTATTCGGAAGAATCATATTGTGCAAATTTCAGATTTTTAGGTTATGTGTTGCGAGGGATTAATATTATTCATTAAGTTTTTCTTACTTCTAAAAGTCTCTGTAGAACCGATAATGAAAAATAAAAATGATTTTATTAACAATATCCCGCCGCGCGCCAATTAAAAGTTCCAGCGGATCTAGCTACAGCGATTTCTGGTGTACCTAATAATAGTCTTGAAATTTTAACAGCCTTAGTAACTTTTAGCGTTTGCCTCAAGTTACGAGCTTGATGAGCTTAAAATAGTTGTAAATGTAAAGAACTGAAAGTAAATAAATAGACTTTTACAGAAACCACTGTACGCAAAATCTTACCTGAAAACCCAAGTTACGAAAAATCCACAAATAGAAGGGAAAATTTTATATCCACATAAATTTGTAACTTCCCATGGTAATCAAAGATTATTGATATAATATAAAAAGAAAGAATGATTATACTTTGGTTTCGACAAACTTACCAGGACGTCGGTTCTGAATACCCTTATTCCTTTAATGTCCATATATCCACACAAGCTGTCCAGGGCAGGAAGTCTCTTGTTGATTATTAAAACTCTGTGTAGGCAATAATTGATCTCACGCTTCTTTATATACTTTGTATTTAACTTTTACTGATTCCCTGGAATATCAGCTTTTTATACATATTAAAAAAGGCATGTAGAAGTGATCACTAACTGGTTTCACAATAGTACAATGTGAAATTATTGAAATACTAAACTGGCTTTATTTTAACATACTTTAAAAGCAATCTGTTACCTATCACTTACATTATTAAATGTAAACTGTTGCCGCTTGATCCAGCAAACGCTAAGCTTTCTTTAATCGCACTCAATCTATGAGCTCTCGTCAAACTTTCGTAAAGTTCCTCCACTAGCGAACTCCGCTCTAAATCACAATTATTACGGAGGTAGTCGATGTTGAAAGACTTTATCTTATAACTTAACGAACTGTTTTGTTTTGTGTAGCGACCACTTAATGGTAACAATTGAATAATCTATACTCATAAAATGTTCTATCGCCTCTGCATTTTTCCATCTTTGTTTGTACACCCATTCAATTGTAGACTTTAGATTTTTGTCATACATAAATTCTTACTTACATCTGCAATTGTTTTTTAATTCTGGATCATATAAATTATCCAGTCATCATTTATTTCTGACATATGACCAAAATATATATCTATTATTAATAGATATCTATAATATTTTCAAAATGTACCCCGAAGCACATTATAAAGTTCGCTTGCTCGAAAACTCGGACGGACTGACCTTTGGACTGCCACAAGGAGCTTAAGTCATCCTTACTTCTCTTTAGCAAAGTACCGGTCATGTTTTACTTGGAGTATCTATTTCTTATACAAAATACCATATAATGCCGTCTTTTGATATTGCCTTGTTAATATTTATAATATAAAACATGATGCAAATTAAATATATGCAAAAATAAATTTACCATTCTGGCTTTTAGTGACATAAAAACACCGTGGCATTGACATAGAAGCACGGGGGCGACGAACTGACAAATAGTATTTCAATAAACACAGGCTGCGCGATCATCAGGAAAATTGACCGATTCCGGGAAATCCTCGAAGGAAAATGTCTTCACAATATCTCTTTTTTCTATTCCAGCAGCCAAGCCAAAATTTAATATTTATGGATGAAATGTGAGACGAAGCGAATGATTTAAAATGTCTGATGTGGAAAACGTTCTCGCAGATTTTCTGACCCAACGAAAGTAACGTCCTTCTTCACGTTTTACGTACCACTTGTTTTTCTTCGCGAGAAGAGAAAATATCGCCGCGGACCCTAAAGGTAGGCGAACCTGTTCCGCGATTTATTTCTCGCTTTCGTATGTCTGGAAAAATTGTTTGTTTTCTTACGGAGATTTGCCTCTTTTGATGTTGATTGTACGACATTCCTATTATCGAAAGAGACTTCCTTAGTTATGTTATTTTACTTTTAGAAATGCTTCATACAATATTATTTTACAATTTAATAATATTTTTGGTTAAATCAATGTTGGCTTAATATTATAATATAGAAAAAAAACTGTTATCTATTAAATTAAATGAAAAAAAATCTATTGAAAGATGAAAAAGTCATATAAATATTCAATAAAACAACTTACTTAAAGTAATAAGTACAATATTCGTAAGTTATGACAGGACTGTACTTAACATCAATTGAAAAAAACTCACCTCGCTCGCTCTTTTCACCTCAATAGAAAGTGAAGTGTCATATAAAGCTACATTATATTCGGGGCTACGGTTCGGGCCAGTGGCGTAATCAAAAGGCTCTCCGGGGAACAATGGCGCCCACATCGGGCCCGGCCCGATAAGCCTCGACAATTATACTACATCGACTTTTCAATTATCCAACCGGCTCTTCCCCGCGAACAATAACTAGCTTTATTTATGTATATTAGAGCGGTCATTTTGTTCGCCGTTTAGACTCACATTCCACGTTATTTTGTACAAACAATACACGCACTGCCTTTGACATTTCTACACCATTAACGTTTATGTGACGAAATGTATGGACCAGGGGACCGTTCGTTTGTTCTGTTTACAGTTTTTGTCTTAGAATTAGGTTTTTGAGCTAAAATATTTTGGTTTCTTTTATCTATTTAATTTGGTCAATAAGATTAGATTATTATTACAATAATATGATGAGAACATGTTTTTGTTTTTTTTTTTTAAGTATTGATGGAATCTGTAAGGTATTCATATATGGCAACATTAATTTCGTAATAATTTCAAAGAATATATTTAAAAGATATTTAAATGTATTACTGTCCGTGACATACAATAGTTTCATATATTTGAATAGTCAATATTACGCCATACATTAAAGATTTATACCACTAAAGTAAACAAATAAAACGATTTAAGAAAATGAGATTCGGAAGGAATAGTCCAGCATATAGAATAGCATAAGGCGGTATAAATACAATTTGGCGGATGTCCCAAGATGACGGATTGTTTCTTCCGGACCCCCTTGATTGATGTTGCAAAAGATTGACGTAAAATATATACGTTTGTTTCTCATACAATTTTATTTAATAGCAGATTATTATGTACCGTGCAAGGATAAAAGAAACACGATTTACATTTTTATTAGGAATCTGCTTAAATAGAGCAAAGTTACCTTTGCTGTAATTTGTGTTAAATGACGAGTTATGGTATATTTAGAAAAGAAAACGTATAATACAGCATATTGAGCAACCAAAACCGTAGTCATGATGAACCCCACATACCTAACTACGCAATTTTGTCTGTCTTTTCAATGTCAAAACAAGTTTGGACTGTATTGCAGGTATTTAAATGTCCCATAATGTGTTGTAAATAGTCTAATAAATCTAATTTATGTTTGTTATGTGTTGCAGGTGAAACTGGAGCAGAATGTGGGCAAGCCGTCGCGCGTCATCCATATCCGGAACATACCAAACGAGACCACCGAGGCGGAGATCATACAGCTGGGCCTGCCCTTCGGCCGCGTCACTAACGTCCTCGTCCTTAAAGGCAAAAATCAGGTACGTTCAGTAAATTTATTTACATCATGCATTATTTATTACTGCCGTCTAAGGTAAGGTTTAAAAAATATATATTATACCTAGGCCTATAATAAAATTGGAGTGTCTGTTTGTAATATCAATAGAAAAATTCCGGATTTCGGGAAAATGATATATTTACGTTGCTGATAACGAAGATCGCATTTCAAATTTCTTTGTCTGTCTGCCTGTCTACCCGCAAGCCGCATTTGTTTCGGGCAATCTCCGAAACGGCTGGGCCGACTTCAACCGGACTTTCACTGAAGGGTAGCTGACAGACGGGCATATTATAGACTACTTTTTTATCTTAATATTGCGTGGACGAAGTCGCGGGCAACAGTTAGTTAGTAATAAATTTGTCAATAAAGCCTTTGTAATGGCCTGAAAATACTTCTTGAGCGTATAATATAAAATATTATTTGTAGAAACTTTACCTGGACTAATAGATCTAATTGTTTAGAATTCACCGGGACACAGGTGTATTTGAAAGCTATAACAAAACATGATAAAGCACTAAAGTTCGTAGCGAGCGCTCGCCTATACACGTTAAAGTTACATCAAAATGTAATCTGCACTTGCTTGTGCTATTTATTAATATTAAAAATAGAATTATAACTATAAACTAAAATCATAACTCTTGATCTCATATTTCCATTTAACACTATGTAAGTCAACATTTCTTGCTTGTTTTAGTCGAAGTTAATTTAAACTAATGTTACCTTGTAAATCGTCATTTACGTGATATTTTCGCAGAATTTATTTTATCTAATTTGGTGTAGACAGTTAATTTTTCCTATTTATTTATTCAAATTAAGCAAAAGGACGAAACCACTTTCAAACGAATTCATTTTAATCCATTATACCTAAATAGAGCACGCGTTTAAAATTTTCGCCGGTTGAAATAGTTTCGCTTATTGTTACGAATTTTAGCTACATACAGGTGCGTTCAACAATATTTAAATTCCAATTACTTTTTATATGAATTTAATTAATGTATTCGTTTTCTGTATTTTATCGAGAATAGGAATTATTTATAGAATTTGTGAATTACGAGTACATTTACTTTCTCAAAAAACCAATCATTCTCAATATGTTTTCTAATAGAAAACACATTTAATAATAATTATTCTTGAAAACCATATACGATTCAACTTTAGATAGACACATTATATCTTTCCAGAGTTTAGAATCATTTTTAATAATTGTAATTTACTCGATTAGTTCGAATTAGCAAACGTTATCATGAGCAATATGTAACCTGATAAATACAATAAGAAAAATTCAAACTAACAATCATTTTCTCTATAGTACATTATTAATATTATTTATAGTCACACAAATAAAAATGTTCTCATTTAGCAAGCTGACCATGTAATAAAAGTTGGTCACAATAGAAGCGGTGCTCGTGCCGGAAGGACAACAAGTGGCCAGTGTCCACAAGTAGGCTGAATTGTGCCACGGGTCACCAGGGTGTCCGTTCTTTCCGTTTTATATTACCTTTACCGCTCACAATAGCCATGTGAAAAAAGTAAAACTTTCGCAACGCACTTATCATTTAAGTTCTCACGTATTTAAAAAATGCAAACAAATTATGCAAAAACATAATGCAAAGCTACATTAAAATTGGAAATTTGTTCGAACGGTACAACATAAATAGTCGTCGTTAAGAAATTAATCCAGACATGAGATTTCATCGAAAATTACATTTGGCGGAAATCAAGGGTGCGACGACGTCGAAAATAATTTTCAATTTGGGTCGAGGAGGCCTCTGCGGTAGTACATAGATGGGTTCGCAACATCAACAGAAACTCGATAAGCGTACACATGTTTGATATTTTTATTACACAAATATTACAAATCTACACTCCAGTATATTAATATTTACATCCTTAAATATTTATATTATATAAGAATCGATGTGTCTCTATTGACTCGCCGTAGTAGCTCCCACGTGTTGATAAAATAAAATGCAGTAAAACAATGTATATAAAACTACAAAAAGAATTAAGTAGTCATTGAGTACTGTCGAACAAAGTTAAAACTTTATTTGAATGGTTACTTGTTAGATCCTTGTGTGTACCGCGTAGTGTGCCGAGCGCGAGGACGGACATGGTTTAAAGCGAGACATCCGGCCGCGGCGGTTTACTGCGCGTTTTACGTCGCCGAGGACGAGGCAGCACGTGCATTGCGGAATTTATGAGTCCTGGCTGACAAATTAAAAATGAGTTAGTTTACAGCCGGGGAATAAAATGATAAAAAAGAAAATCTTATTACGGGAAGCAGTCGAGACGGATGCCGCGACAATGTTATCCCGTCTAATAAATAGCCAGTATGACATCCAGGCCCGTATATAACTCGTCGTGAAGGAAAACAATCTCTCTTCCAGTAAGAGAAACAAGTCGAATCCCTTTTTATGAACGGTCACAGTTCCTCGCTCGCTTTTTTGTTATGAAATTTTCCGAGTCTTTTCATTCGCGCGCTAAAGATGCAATCCGCTGAAAGGCGGCGAAGCATTTCCCTGCTCCGGTTCAATTTATATTGCTGTCATATAAACATTTTGTGCAAAAAATTTAATAACGGATTCGACGTCCAGTTTCAATATAAAGGATGCAATCACTTATCGTTAACTGGTTTCCATTTTACGTGTAATTAATTAACGCACAACTAACACTTCAGCGTATACATGCTATATGTATCCGCAGAAGTGCTAGCGGCCCTTTGATGGTCCTCGTCAAGATGATGAAAGTATTTGATGGTAACCAAAGCTCCGAGAGTCCAGTTACAAAGGCGCCATCTGTCGAGAGATGGGCAAACACTGATGTGAGTGGGTGCGGACAATCGCTCCACTCTCGGTGATTAAAACGAAAGAGGCATTGACACTATATTACGATCGGCACTCGCGTCACATCGATGCTTCCATTAATTTGTGAACAGCCTCGGCCTGGATAGTGTTTCGGTTAATGACCGAAACGATATCTATGGCAATTTTTACTATATCAATGTTTCAATTTTTCCAAAAATAAGTATTATTTTAAAAAAACATAAAAAGCTAACGAGAAAACTAACACACAAGAGCTTCAACAGTGATCGTGGTTTGCGGTAAAGGTAGACCAATCTGTTTAAATTACTCGTTCTATTTGCTTTTTGTAACCAGGTATTTGTTTTTTAATTAGCACCAGACAATTCTATTTAATTTGCGGCATGCTACAACGCTCCGGCGGGTGTATATTGTACGTTGGTCAGGCAATGCCAAAAGCAGAAACCTGTGGTCGTGTGCAGCGTACACATGAAATAGGACACAGCTATGCTAAATGTTTCCTCTAAAATCGGTAAAATCATAGAGCATTTAGAAATTGATGGATGCTAGGTAGTTTGAGAGCTTTGGGCCAGTCGAAGCCGATTAAATTTGCTCCATTATAACGGAAACGCGAAAACATTGTTGCACTCCGCCCGCACTGGTTTATAGTTCCATCATTGACAGGCTTACTGTATGCTCCCTTGTCTGAATTATCATTTCAAAATTGTTTCTATTTACTACTCGATATTCGAGATTAGCGCTGCAACAGAATTTCAAAACATTTCATTTGGATTTTAGTATTAATAAATTAATGTTTAGCACAAAATAATACTATTTATAAATATACAAAATTTGATAACACATTGTAATCTATGCACTTAAAACGTTTTTGAAGTTAGTTTAACGAGTAGTATAAAACAACAGCAGTAAATTGTAGAAAAGTATAGAATGTGGAGTATGTCCTGTCAATTAACTGGAACCGTACCATCCGTCGTCGGTGCGAATAAAATAAATGGGTACAACCAGTAGTGAGAGCGAGACCTCTCGACGCGTCATCTTTCATTCCCATATATTTTGCTCGCGAGTCTGGTATTCGATTAGATTAGACGATAGTTGTCGCACCGTACCCACTTCGTACTCAATTTATTCCTCTCCTTTGTATTCAATACTTAAATATGTGTTCTTGTATACACCTTCTTTCATTACAAAATTTACGATCTCTGTTCACGTGCAGATTTGAATAAATCTTTAATTTATGTTACATACGTAGACATATTCAATACCACTTAAATATCGTATGAAATTCACGGCAAAAAATCTACTAAATAACAAAATAAATTTGAAATACCATTAAGTTATTTTTTATAAATTGTTGCAGGCATTCCTAGAGATGGCGGAGGAGATATCTGCTGTAGCGATGGTGGCTTACTTCGGTGGTTGCGTGGCGCAGCTCCGCGGGCGCGCAGTATACGTCCAGTTCTCGAATCACAAAGAACTAAAGACCGACCAAACGCATAGCAACGCTGTAAGTGTCATAGAATATCGACATACACGACATTCTTTCTGGATTGTTGTATTTATTTTATTTATCTTTTTATTAATTTTATCTTTACTGCTACTTCGTGACTATGTGTGTATAATCTAACTTCCATACGCATCAAGTAAGTTGAGAACACCATTTACAAATGTTAGTGATAAGCGAGTGCTCATGGGAAGTTTCTTAGTACGAACAACTCGGTGTCGAATTACTTGGAATTCTGTATGCATATACTGGTTCCAAAAATAACCTTTTAATACGAATGCCACATAATTTTGCTTTAATTTATTGTATGCTGTATTCAAATAAAATTATAACTGAAACATTTACATATTAAATCATTTGGGAAAAGCTTAAATAAAGCTATTAAATTGGCAATTACATAAAATAACATGAAATCGTTAAAAACATCGATAACGGTGTATTAAATATATTTCCACTACGTGTGCCTCTACCGCTGGCTTATATAAAAATGAATGTATATTCAATTTTAACGAGGTTATGTATGAATACAAATCTCTCGTATTCACCGGTTTTACGGTAAAAGGCCTAAAATGTACAGCGTTATTATTCTTTTATATTCTGTGAAAAAGTTCGATTCGGATCGCTGGGAGCGTACATTCGGAACAATAACGAAACGATTGTTCAATTAGCACATTACATCAACGAATGAATTGTTGGCCGTCGCATCGCCTCGCCCTCGCGAAGGACATTAAAGCCCTCATAATGCTGCCTATTTTCAACCCTTTAATATTTTTTATTAATATTTGTGTAAGCGCACATAAAATCTCTAATTTGTACTTTAGCTGTACAAACCAATGATTCAAATTTTCATTGTACAATAATGCACGGAAAATAAATTTGTATGTACCTAACATTAGTACAACACCAATATCTGTCGGTATTATAAGTTCAAATTTTAAAGTCGTTTTATTCTAATTTATGTAATTACTAGTTATGTTTATCTCTTCCCACTTTTATTATAGTTTTCATTCCTTAAGGCATGATTTATTTCATCTTCACTTGTTCATAGGCCAACTTACTCGTATAATTGGATATACAATATTGTGTTCGAAAATAATATTATAAAATGTCTAATTAATAGTGGTAAAGCATAATAAATGTAGCTTTTCATATTACTCCCGGCCGGCAAGGAATAAATACCCGAAAGTGAACACCGAAACCGTAGTAATCGAAATGCTTAATTACCCAATACCGAAAAGTGAAATTATTAAATTTCATTACAAGTACAATAAAAAGATTTATTATATACTCGTACATATTTCAAAGATATATTAATGTAAAGGTATTAAGCATAAAAGTATTATTAATTTCATAGTATGTTTTATTAATTTATGTCTTTTGAATTATGAAATCTTTACATAACATCTAATACGACGTGAACAAACACAAAGATGTTAATCAGCTCGCAAACCACAATAAAGGGAATATTCTCCACGTTAAAATGTGCCAATTTCTCCACAGTATTATATCGCGCTCTTGTCTACTAATCAATGTTATAATAGTTGTTTGATCTAATTGTCAACAATACAAACAACATTGGTGTAAACACAATAGCTAATTAATGTAATGATTGAACTCAAACCGGGCGGCGCTTGGTGTCTATTATCTGTCTATTTGTATTTTGTTTGAACAATGG
>LD688955.1:5655765-5666621 GCA_003118335.3 Papilio memnon | reverse complement strand
TAGTATGGTTTAAATTTGACGTAATCATACACGCTACAATATTTATTGTGTCAGTTAGGACTAGGACCAATTAATTTAAATTAAATAAACGATTTTTATATTAAAGTGAATTATTATAATACAATTTCTGTAATGATGTTTACGTCTCTATTGATATTGTAATAATTCACTTTAATATCAAAATCGGTTAATTAATTTGATTTCAATTGTGGTTATTAACTTGATAACTTATAATACTCGTCATATTATACTATTTAGACAAAACACTTGACAGTTTTCTTTTTAATTAAACTCCGAACTACTAGTGACTTGGGTCTTTAGAAGACGAAACGAGTCTTATAATAAACTAAAGTATGCAATTTTATTTTTTAAGTAAAACAAATTACGGGATAGGTTAATGCAAATATTCTAAAGCGGTGTACGTGATAAAATAGCTGCGGTGCACCTGAGGCGAGACTTCACTAAACTCTCGAGGACTTAGCGCGTAGCGTCGCACGTTGAACGCCAATTTCGTCTTGTTAGAGCGCGCTCGTAAACATGATATTAGTTGTCAACGAATCTCTAAAACATCTTCCTTTTAAATAGCGTAAAACCCAACCACGTTCATGCGATATTGCGGAGAACATGACGTCTTCCTGTGTAGTAGGTTCTTGAAAATAAAATTAATTTTAACCCTATTTCCTTGCGTTTAAATAGTAACGCTACTTCCGTTCTTCTTGGTAATTCACTAGCCACTTATAAAATTCTCCAGATATTAAGGAATAAATATTGTAAGACTTACATCAGCTATAATTAAATAAGATAACCTACGATTACATTAACATACCTTTCCTACCCACGATTATAACTAACTAGCTGTTCCCTTGCGGCTTCATCCACGTGAAATTATAAAAACTTTATTTCATTGTTTACATTTGTCAAATTATCAATTGCTAATGTCAAAATGACATGACATGATGACAAACCATGGCAATCTTGTTTCCTTGATGTTGGCAGGGTTTTTATCCATAATATTTACCCCCTAAGTTTAATGGCGTGAAAATATATAGCCTAAAGCGTGACGTAAGTGTAGGGCTTTTTATTAAGGAAAGAATTATTCAAAAATACGCTGTAATTGCTGACATCTTAGGCAACAAAGAAGTGTGTGTTTACGCTTCATTATATTAATATTAGTATAGATTACACCGGTAATTAGATTTTGTAAATTTAGGTACGATAGCACTGGAAACTAACTTTTATGTCATAAAAATAAGCATCAGGTGGGCTAAAGAAGTTACTTTGTTCCCAGATTCGTTTCAAGCGCTCATCCAGTATCCCGACACGGTGTCGGCGCAGACGGCCAAGACGGTGAGTACAAACAACTTTTGTTTTTATTTAACAGTTTCTAAAGTTAAGCCATAAAACAAAGTTCTTATCGCAGCACGTTTCATTCACCTTAATGACACACTTTAGAACTATCTCTCGACACCCAATGACTAAGTTTTCTCTACACTTCATCTGTTCCCTTATTGGATAAAAGTATCACAATAAGAATAAAATGTATTACATCTAATTAGTTAATATGGCCAATTACTTCCCCATTATAAAATACTAGCTTTCGTCCACGTGGAAATAAAAAAAAGTGAGTAACCTATGTGTTCTTCCAGACGTTATGCTATACTATGCCAAATTTCGTCGAAATCTGTTTAGCAGTTTAGGTTACAAACTATAACAATTATCCATCCATTCATCCACCCATCTAAACTATCGCATTTATAATATTAGTATGATTATATTTACTTTTTTTGTTTCATTAACGGCTATCATAGCTCCGAGCATAGTATATCATTTTTAAATATGTCACAAACTTGTGTAACTTGTAATAAAAGCATAAAAGCTGTACCTCGCAGTATAAATCTAAGAACACAATGCACGTCAGAAGCGAAGTGCTAACAAACACGCGAGGTTTACGTGCATTTAATAACAATAATATCGGCAAACAACAGCCGCTGTAAGTCGACAATGGCCCGCCCCGAACTCGCCGAGTGGGACATCATTTTTCTCGGCCCAACTTTTCCCATTCGCTATTCATTTGCGTTAGAAGTTGGACGTACTCCCGCCTACTGCAGCGACTGTTTTAACTTTATTTCTGATGCAGTGTTCAGGCCAAATTAAATTTTGTTTTGCGGCTTCTGTAAACTTTGATTCTATCTGTAATATAGTGATTGTTTTTATATTAATGAGCGATAAACGTGTCTTTAAAAATAAAATAATATAAAAATGAGTAGTCGACCATTACATCTGAATTAAATAAACAGAAAAGCTACCTATACCTTTCTAAACTAATTACTTAGTAAATACGGACAGAGGCGACTCTGTAATCCAAAATAAGTCACTATTCATGATGAAAAATCACATAATACAGTGATCATTTCATGATAGTACTTTAAATCAATAAACAGTAATGATCAATTTACTGAAATTACCAATTAGACAAAACGATTTCAATTATCTAAAAGCAATTAAGAGAGTGTAAAACTGTGGCCAGATTACAACTCGTCTGACAAATTAATACGTCCTAACGGAGAAACCTTTCGTGAAATTGAGGTATCACCGGGAAAGCGGAGTGGTGAAAACTTAGTAACGCTAAGTCGCATCCAGTGGATAGGCACGATTCAAATTGTACGTAATACGGCGGAACTACCGCTACTGTTCAACATTATTACTGTCTCTGAGTAGGCTTCATTCACATGCGCTTAGCGCTGATATAAAACTGAGTACTTGTATGACGATGATTGAAATGTTTTCTTTATTTAAACTTTCCATCCGTGGTATGTTTATTATCTGAAACGTGGATAATACAGATATGGCTTACATATAGGTTAATACTATTTTTTTTCCATGGACGAATATTCGACATCCGTGCACCGTTGCTTAAATATTGATGTATAACTTGGTCAGTCAGTTCCGCTTTTAATTTAAAAGACCTGCAGTCAGTCAATCGTGCTATTAATGTTTAATATAAATTGCAATTTTAACTTTAATTTAAAATTCGTTCTTCAGCAGAATTCTTTTAATGATATGATAAATATCATTATTCATACAATATTAAAACCGATCTTAACAAACTTTTTGTAGCTGTGAAGCAATTCTACGAAATTTGTTATGTCCTTGTTTTTAATATTAGATCTATTTCAATTACGTTTAAGTATTTATGAATACTAAAACGACAAAAGACGCTTTATGTTGCGAGGCAGTGTAAAGCTAAAGACCAATCAACAGGGATCTAAATGAAAGACAACTTAGAGATCCAACTATCCAACAATAACCTCTCTTAGAATCAGTAGGTTCTACTACCGTAAATGCCAAACTATATGGTATCTATTATGATTTTAAAGCTTTTATATGTATTACAAAGCATTTGAATATAATGTAACTGGCGACTAAGCGGCGAATCCAATTTCGTCGTCGTCCTAAAGCCGTCGTATCGGGCGCATCCGCTGAATACGCGCGCGATATTCGGGCTTCGGCTTCGGTGTAACCGCGGATTTTTCTGAGGCTGTAATTGAAATGTCCCGCAAGGTAAGTGGCAGGAGAAGTAAGAGGTACAAAGTGAAGTGAAGCCGGATAGTGCTTCAGTCACAAAGGGCACAGTCGGATGCTGGAGCGCTGAAATCCCCCGATCCCCGACTCTATGATCCTTGACATAAATCTCTAACCTCGCCATCAAATCTTTTCCGAGAGCGGCTTATGTGCGCAGACACGAAATGTAAGCTCTTAATGTGCTCAATTCTTGTAAACCACATTGTACATTTATCCGCGACACAATGTACTGCCCAAGTAAACAAGTAACACCAGACATGATTCATAAACTAAGCCTGTTGCAAAATATAAAGGACTTTGTGTCTTTGCAGTAATCCACTAAACTTTCTTTAACACTGACGTATTTCTAAATACTGACGTAAGTAATCTTTTTGTATCCCTCGAGGCCGTCAGTGTTATTATTACCAGAACAGTTAGGAAATTATTAATGACGCATTTGTACTAAATTCATATAAATATTCTGGAATAATCTAAATCTAAGCATTGGTTACATTCAGTCAGTGGAGTGCGGTCGCCTTAATCAAAGCTCGGCGAGGCGGCGGCGGCTCCATCAATAAGTTATGATTGATAACGGGCCGATTCATTCGTCGCCTCCCTTGTGTTATACACGTCAATATGACCAATATGAAGAAATTTAGTATTGTCTTCAGTCCAGGTTTAGTGGATAATATTATTCTGCAATTATTGCGATTAGGAATTGCGAAAGCTTCTCGAAACTAGTAACATTGTACACTTGAGACATATTTAACTTAAAATTAAATTATTATAGCGCCTGATAAAGTCGTTAAATATGAACATAAAAATATATACCAACATAACTCCACTATTTATCAATAGCAAACTCTCTATTGTTTGCTAAAGAAAACTCGGCACTGATTGATTTAGCGAAATAAAATATTAAGCGAGCGCCTTACCCCAGTGCGACGCTACGCGACGCGGTTCAATATAGCGAAAGCCGAGGTTAAAGTTTATAGAGTCGAGGTGCGGGCTTTTGTTTACATTTTAAAATTGCACTTTGCGATGCGGCCACGTCTCGCTGCGACCTTTCCATAACGCCAGCGCCGAGACACGTGCAAACAATGTAACTGTCGAAAATATGATGACGTCGCTTTATATGTGTACCGCGTAATATTTTACTACATATCATTATATCTTTTAAAACTGAACAGTTTTTTTTTAACATTAAAAGTGGCAAAATTTTATGTCATCTATAGATTTAAACCGTTAATGCTATAGATTAAAAACATTGTTAGCGTCCTTACTGGCAAGGAAAGAGAGAACTGCAGTTCCAAAGGCGTACAGAGAGAAACAATTTCATGATGGTATTTGTGAATACTCAATTAAGTTTATATTTTTAACGCAATTAAAATATTTACAACTAGCTGTTGATCGCGACTTCGCCCGCGTGAAATTAAAAAATATAACCTATGTTATTCACAGATAAATTACCTTTCCAACGGTGAAACAATTTTTAAAATCGGCCCAGTAGTTTTTGAGTTATTTCAATACATACAAAAATACAAATCTTTCCTCTTTACAATATTAGTATAGATATCACGATTACTGTATTACAAAGCGTGTGTTATATTTTTTTAATAATGTAAAATGAAACTTTGCTAAAGCTAAACTCAGGAGACACGTTTTAAATAAAGTTTATAACGTATTCGTAGTAAATTTAAAAACACGGTACAATTTCAAAGTATATATTGTTCAGTTTACCGCTCATTCCGCGAGCTGTTCCAAAGCATTCTGTTAGTAAATATCAACCTTTTATTCTCTAAAAAGATCCGAAAGCGTTTTGCGTTCGAAAAGTTCACTCAATGTTTTAAAACACTTAGTTTAACTACAATGTAAAAATGCAGTGGAATGTACCTGAATCCTGTTCAACATTATTTTTAGATAGTTGCATATTGTTCAGATTACGTAGCAGTTTTTAACCAATACGTTGCTTATGCTAAAAGACAATGCCTATTGACAGATTCGAATCCACCAAAATAAATCACAATTTAAACGATGGATTAATGAAAATTTAATCTTATTTTTCCGTTGTACGTTAGTTCTTCAATTTGAAGTTTCAACAAGAGGTGAGGAGTTCGTTTAAAATTGCCCGGGCCGCCTGTGTTCAGTCCGCAGGCTGTGTCAACAGGGCCGTGGAGTAGCATCATCTAGTTAGGTGTCGAACATTGTTCAGCAGTTGTTTTGTTAGTGTTGGTGCGGCCGCTTTGCTCGTAATCATGTACACTACAAAATGTTCTAAGGATTACGGACAGAAATAACGTTAGAACTTTACTGTTATAATCGTATTATTCTTCAACGTAGAGCGCGCCCACACCTTTGACTAAACTATCCTTGCTTTGTGTCCTACGAGCTTTGGTGTGCACACTACTCGATTTTTAGTTGTGCAACAAAACAATTGATTGGGCTGCAACACAATCGACAATCGCACAACAGTAGTGCGATAATTTAGTCTAAGGTGTGCACCCGCTCTTATACGTTGGGATGCTATTTTAATAACTGATAAACATTTTCTAATGTAACTTGAATGGTCGCAATTTAGTATGTATTTATAGTTGAAATAATGCTCATTCACGCTGTCAACCGTATTACCAACATTGTTCTGTCTGTCCAAAATCCAGTCGCAGTCAAACGTTTAAGCGTAAAATAATCCAGGACATTTTCATGTAACATTTATCCCTTTGCGTTTCATTGTAGCGCTTAAAGCTTTTTAAAATAATTTTCCCATTAAAAGCTTTTATTGAATACAAATCGGCATTCGTATTGTTCTATAATCGCCTTTTATTCCAATTTTACGCTTTGTTTCAGCATTAAAATCAAATATTATTCTTTTTTGTCGTCACGTTTACATGAATTTGGCACAATGGAAGTTTTACCTACTTTTGACCAATCATGTACCGAAGTTTTAATTATGATTCTAATGAAAGTGATAATACAAGACGTGAATATTATCATAGAAAGAAAAACCATCATCTAATTTTATGATGAACCAGAAGATTTCTTACTATAACATTACAAAAGGTAATAATGTGGGAGCGGCGTGGTATCAGTAAATCCAAAGTCCCCCGCTACTATCTGTCGCATTAAATTAGGGCAACTTCGAGTATTAATTACATTGTCTAATGGTCTTGTAACGCATCCCTAAATGTGTACGTTAACCTTTAATTCTTTAGTTTGTATGCTTCATTTGGTTTTTTATCGTGTTTTTAAGAGTACAGTTTATTTTCTATTTAAAGTGATATGCATGCAAACTAATGGAATAAAGAGTAGGTTGCTACGTTTAAAATTAAAACTTATTTTTTTTAACTTCTACTTTCGTTTTATGTTTATGGCTTTTGGGAATTTATATTCAATAGATAACGACATTATTTCAATGCAAAGTGTCCTAATGTAAATCAGTAATATACTAACTTAATTAAAAAAAATAACGAATACATTGCACGTTAATAAACAAGGAATAAAAAATAAATATAATATTTCGATGTCGCGCCACTAAAGAGAATTAATTGAACTGCAATTCGTCAGTGCAATCTCATTTCACGATTATTGGAATTTCGTGAATGACCATTTCCTATCGGAAGATCAACGAATTAAAATGTGCAATATTTTATAGTGCGTTTATTTTGTTACGGTATCGAGTAAAGTGCTGCTGCGGGTTAGTTAGAAGCGTTCATTTATCCGATAAGTTGTTTTACGAACTAATTGAACGTGTGCTCCAGAGCGGATACAAATCCGTTCTGTGTTTGTATTGTACCACTTTACCTGTTACTGTTATCTCTCAACAAACTGAACTATTACGTTTCGTTACTCGAGCTCTTTGTAATGTTCCTTATGTAGTCAATCGTAATAATGTTTAAACATAATAAACTAAGCCTAGTTTTCAGTTATTAGTGGTAGCATTAAAATCAGGAACTTATATTGTGATACTAGGAGATAATATAATTGAATCACTGCTTTAACCACATTTAATTATGTATGACGACTGGCTGTTATAAGTACACATTTAGAGCTTTTTTAAATGTAAAAAAACCTCTTAAAACAATATCTTGACAACAAAAGAACAATACAATTAAATTATTCCATCAGACTGGCAACGAATGAAATGGAATAGGAAATATTTAAAACATTTGTGCAATTCCCGGGAGCGGCATCTACGAACAAAAACTGAATGCATTCCGGCGTCAGCGTAATCCGAGCACCAGCAACAGAAGCACTGCGCTGTGAGCTATGTGCTTTTGCCCTCTTATAAATATTAAACTCAGCGAACTTGGGACCCGCAACAAAAACGTTTATCTGGTCTTCGTGGAAAAACCGCCAGAATTAGCAACAGGGGGTGGATTAAGGCGGACCGCACTTAATCCTTCACTAAGAAGGCTTTGCTTAAACGAGTTCTAACGAGCTAAAGATAAAACAATTACCGGGGACGTGATTAAGAGATACGGAGGACACTTGTTACGTCTTACGATGACTCTGTCTTGCTCCTTTGACGGCCACTTTGCTGTGATTTTAGCTAACTCTTATTTATTCCATTCCCCGATTTCCCGAGGCGGAATTTGGAGCTCATTAGTTAATGGTTGGAACGAAACGAGCATTATTTATACCTTGTATTTATACACTGTTCTTCTTCAAAGAATTTGTATTTATCATTGTTTGGATGAACACAAAATCTACGTAATATGTTTACTGTATTATTCATAATACTTATTTTAATATAACGTACTACATATGAAAATAAATTATTTTCGACTATACATAAGATACGAGTACATTTTTATTTTGTTAGGTTAGTAATTATATTGTAAAATAAAAATGTATAACTTCTTACATTTCTCATACTTGTAGATAGTAAATTGAGAGTAGCCCCAGTGGTTGAGAAAATAAGGAGTAAAAGGTTAGCGTGGTATGGGCATGTTATGAGAAGGGATGAATCGCATGTAACAAGAAGGACGTTAGTTATGAATGTGGAGGGGTACATCGGTAGAGGTAGACCTAGAAAGAGATGGATAGATTGGGTGAAAGGTGACATGATCAAGAAGGGAGTGACGACTGAGATGACGGATGACAGAGTTATTTGGAGGACGAAAACCCGGTGCGCCGACCCTACGGGAGTAGGTAGGATAAGGAGGAGGAGATGTATGTAGATAGTAAATTAAACACCAAACTAAGCATATATTTGATAATTAAACGACTATCCTGAGAATATTAAATGGCGACTAATCGCTATTAGACGCTTGTGTATTGTAAATCAGCTCACCCCAAAGCAGACTAATTAATAAATGCTTCAGTTATCTTAAACTTATTACGGAGCGTTAATAAATGTTACGTTAGAGACGTCATTCAAGCTATAACAAAGTTAGCGCTAGTCGATAACTTGGAAAAAGAACTAAGTTAAGTGCCCCTACATAAATTAAGCGACTAAGGAGTAAAAAAGTGACGTAAATTGTTTCATGTTATAAAATTAACCCTACTCTTATCTACGCAATTTATTTTCCAAAACTCAAATTGTTTAGGGTATCTTTAGATTATACACTCATTTGAATTTTTAAATGCACATTTAAGATCCTTTGCTCGGAGCAAAAGATATTAGAATTGTAAATTAATTACCGATTACGTCGCCACGCTTTTCGCCAGCAGTCAGTCACCGAATCGATTTGGGCGCGAGCCTACAAAACTAATTACGTATCGGAGCGATCTTCATCCACGCTTTCTTACGTGCTTTTCGTATTTCCATATAAGTTGAGCTATAAACGGGCCAATCTATTCACGTCTACACATCAGGGGTTCGCATTTGCATATAGAGCAGAAATTTATTAAATCTACAGCCAATATCCAGCTTTTAGACATTCAACTTTTACTTATTCTCTGCGGCTCGGAAATTTTATAGTATTGCAAAAGAAAAATCGATCAAGGGGCTTTTTGATGTGTTTTTTTTTTTACCACCTATTATTCTTTAAGTGCTCTAGTATGCTGTTTTACGAATTTAATTATACTATTACATGTTTTAGAGTTTTGTATCCTACGTTAATATAAAATATAATTTAAACTACAATATCTTATTTGGAACTGCGTTTACATTTCAATATATTGTTACAGAAGATTATATCCACAATAAAACACAATATCTGTACTTTATTACCCCACGTCTTAGTTGTGAAAGTCTATCAAAATGTAAATTAAAAATTGTTGAATAAAATATGAATTATGGAAGCTGTAAATTGAATTGTCAAAAGCGCAATTAACCCACGTCTAAACTGCGTTAATTAATTGACGGAATATTCGTAATTGAAACTTTGGCACTCGAGCGTCGTTTTCGGGCAAATCATTCCGTTAGATTACTCATTTTACGTTATGGAAACGGTGACACCGTTTTAATAACAATACAGTTTACAAACAATATAAGTTCATATTTAATTTGGGATATAACTAGTGCAACGTAATTCCTTTAACGGTAGCATGTTTTCGAGTATAAAAACCGTCTCACCTATTCATTATAAAATATCGTGTACTTTTGGTGCCTGTGAACGAATAGCATAAAGCTCGCAGGAACGGGTTGAGTGCTGTTGCATTTTAATTAATTCTCTATTCTATCGTGATGTGGTGTTATCTGGCTCCCGCAGGCTTCGTGGACAAACAAATAGATGTTACGCGACGGCATACAATTTTCATACGGTCCCATTGTAATTTTTCTTTGTAGTTCATGTATCGACTATTGATCCTATATTGCTGTAAATAATATTCACTAATATAATATAAAATGATTCTTTATACGGGATTTTTAGCATCAAGTGTTAAATAATTTAAAAAAATACTGTATCGTTAAGAAACAAAATCTAGTAATACCAACATCATCCTAAAACTTGCAGCCTGGTTTGCCTTTTTCAATAACATCAGGTCTTTTTTTTTGTTTCCCAGGCGCTGGACGGACAGAACATTTACAACGGGTGCTGCACACTCCGCATAGACTACTCAAAGATGACTTGTCTCAACGTAAAATATAACAACGACAAGTCGCGGGACTATACCAACCCCACGCTGCCGTCCGGCGACGGTGACGCGCACCAGTTGTTGACCAGTGAGTTGACGCCACAGCGGGCCCGCCTCGCACTGGCCCTCGCATCCAGGATGAGTTAGTCCAACTAATGCCCATGCCTGGAAACTTTCTACACCAATCTAAGTTTCCCTCACGCTCCTATTAGCTCGATATTCCTCATTTAAACCTTCTAGTAATGTCTAGTTTTGTACCCTACAAGGTACTATGG
>LD688955.1:5626841-5655683 GCA_003118335.3 Papilio memnon | reverse complement strand
TTATTTAATTTCTTGGTCATCTCTTTGTTTCCTTGTTGCCGCCACGTTCAATGTTTGTTCATTTTCTTTCAAAACTGTATAAGGTTTTGTATTCCTGAAATTTTTATCGTTCAATCATCATCCATATTGTAAATTAGAAACATTTTGATTGTATTTTCTTAAAGAATCTTCGTATTGATTCTCATATGAACATATTTTCATAATATTTTCCGAATATTATTTCCACTTTTATTGTAAGGTAATTGAGTTTTATATTTCTTTTTATTGCACTTTTATAACCTACGCAAGTTGATATTAAAACCAAGAGCTGAACCCGTTAAGGTACGTAGTAAAATAAATCTCCAACATAAAATCACACAAGAGAACATTATTTCGAACTATGTGTCTGCGTTTGTAACTTCGCGTCGGCTCTTTTCTTGTTTATTATTCATAATCAATTTTAAATGTTTCCGCAGTGACTAATAACTTTTCATAAATCCTTACTGCGCCGTAGAGGATTGTAATATATGAGGATTATTCCGACAATGCCTATTTGTTGCTCGCATTACGTGATACCGCTTTAATATTTTAGATGTCGAGCAAAACATAATCTACATCGGGCTGAGTGTTTTTGTGTCATGCGGGCTTTAGTTTCAGCGATGTGATTAACAAATACATTTAGGTCGCGCTTTAATGTTACAAATCCTATTTCAGGTGGTGGTGTTTTGGCTCCACCGTTTTTGGGATTGGGATCCGGTCTGGCTTCACCGTACGGCGTGGGCGTGGGCGGAGTGGGCCTGCCGGCGTTCGGCGCCCTCACTCTGACACCGGCGTCGCCCGCCCTGCGCGCTCTCGCTGCCCCGCCGATGCCCCTGGCCACCGTTCTCCTAGTCTCTAACCTCAACGAAGAGGTACGTGTATGGATACATGTTTTATCCTCGCCCGTCAATCAAATGTTAACCATCAGGGACCATAATACAATTCAGTAGCGAAGACCCGATCGATACATTAGCACGTCAATATCAAATATGAAGATTGACGCAACTCAAATGTGATTTTGTTAAAAATTTCCCTCAACATAGAATAGTGATTACATAAAGTTGAGAAAAGTGTATCGGATCAGTAATTATACCTACGTTGTTTGTAAAGTAAATCATAACTCTAACACAATAGCCGGTAACGTGCACTAAGACACATTTAATTTGGGATTTCCATTGAGCCGACACGAACTAATTGATGCCAACTAATACAGAACGTTACTGGCTGTTGCACTTATATATTCTACTCGAAATCCTTGATAAAATAAGTTGCTAATTTATTTATAGATATGATGTCAGATATCTTTTACGACTATTTATAATACTATCTCTTTCTCTCTCCTATTGTTTTAGATGGTCACGCCTGACGCTCTCTTTACCCTTTTCGGTACGTGTGCACATACATTCCGTATTTTATATTAAAACATTAATATTGCTCCCGAGCCCTTGTCGCCTGGAAGACAAATTGTCAGCTAACATTCTCCACTTCTGTACTGATAACCGCATCCGATTACTTTGCGATCGAAGCTTTGCTTGTTAACACTATCACTCTAAACGCTTTATTAACTCGTTTGACAATTTGTGTTTCAGACGCGCTAGTTTTAGATAAGTAAGTTACTACCCACTGGTCTATGTTTTTATTTAGATGCCGGTGATACGCCATGTATTTACGACAAAATTACTTTGTCATTTAGACAGTTTACGACGCATAAGCCTGATGTAATGGATAGTTTTGGCGGCGCCCCTTAGTATAGAACGTAGAATTTATGATTGTGTACTTTGGGAATGTAGTCATGAGAGAAGATACACAATGAATGATGTAACTATACTAATTGGCACATTCACACCGTAGAAGAAAGAAGTTTGTTCCCGTTATGTAGAACTCCCGCTTAACACTTCCGGCCGGACCGAGGCCTTCCGCTGGTAACCTCTACAGTATTAATCGGAAGCTTATACGTGACCAGATTAGAACTTGAAATTGTTTTCTTCTTGTATTCATTTCCAATCTATCCCGCTTCACGAGTTACGTATTTAAACAAACAATTCTAAATACATAATTAACGTGAAGTTGTGTGCTTAATACAACCTCAATAACCTAAGTAGGACTCGGATTTGCAAACATTTCGCTTCGGTCGTCCATTTCGTGTAATGAGAACAATTGTTTGTGGCAAATGTTTGTTCAAATTTAATTATAACGTACATTCAGTATATAAAATGCACAACCGAGGTTCGCCGTCTGTCCCGAACTATATACAGTAGTATGAAAGCATTGCTTAGTTTCTGACGCATATCTTTATATGTAGGCGTGTATGGCGATGTGCAGCGAGTGAAGATCCTCTACAACAAAAAAGATTCAGCCCTAATTCAAATGGCGGAACCGCATCAAGCTCATTTGGGTATGTATTATTGTCGACTTAATTACATCTTCGTAAGGTTCATATTACAAGATATATTTAATAAAAGGTATGTTTCTCGTTTAGAATTATGAGCGACATGTCTTTCTCTAGCCGCCTGCATTATGTTTTGTGTCAAGTAGTAAATCTGAGTAATGCATGTGTATAATGATAATATATTTTTCACTTTTTGATAAAGTCGTAGAGAGAAAGTAATGATACGCTACAATTCATAAGTTTTGTAAATAGAACGTCAAGTATTCTTGTCGCCTTTTCTCTCAATCGACAAAAGTTCAATCAAATTAATTATTTCTATTCGAAGATTCATAAATTAACGAAATACATTTAATATATTTTTATGGACTTAGAAATATAACAGAGAAATAATGAGCCATTTAGGGTGTAATGTCGTTAAGTTTGTAGCGGCCGTAATGTACGAGTCTCGGGTTTAAATCGTCATCATTAGTTCGCTACAGAATAATTATTTATGTCGCGAAGCTTTCTCGCTACCAACGGCCGAAATATGTTGCTGTTTTTGCCTAATATTTTTAAAATGTATCGTATAGGTAGACTTTTTTTTATCGCAATACGACGATTTGAGGCACTTTAGTATTGTATCGTTATTCATTAAAAGACGTCCACGAACTGGTCTCTGAAGTTGACCATAAACTTGTAGCAACACTTGAATTAGCGAGAGTCCATTACATCTTGAATATTTTGTCTCTTACATTGAATCTTGTTTATCGTTGTATTATTAGCTATTGATATGATGTGGTATAAATTAACAGCGATGACGCACATGGACAAGCTGCGCGTGTTCGGGAAGGGGATGCGCGTCATGCTCAGCAAGCACCAGACAGTGCAACTGCCTAAGGAAGGTCAGCCAGACGCAGGACTCACCAGGTATGTCCTTTGTGTAAAATTATGATTAAGAGTAACCAACTAACTCATCAGAAGTACGACGACGACGTTAATATCTTGTTTTTAATTATATGCGCATTGATTTTCAGAGATTACTCGCAAAGCCCGCTGCATAGATTCAAGAAGCCGGGCAGCAAAAACTACCAGAACATCTACCCGCCGAGCGCTACACTGCATCTCTCCAACATTCCGTGAGTTATCATTCATTTGGACAGTTATCATTAGGCGAGCGGAGCGGAGTTATGACGTGTACGTTTGTCCGCAGAGCGACCGTGTCCGAGGAGGATATTAAGGAGGCGTTCACCAAGCGCGGCTTCACGATCAAAGCGTTCAAGTTCTTCCCGTAAGTGTTTTATTTCAACTGACAATGTCGGTTTATCACTTTAGTGCTCAATTTATTTAAAAGATTCAAGTTCTAAAGATGCCATTTCAAAGAATAACTGTTATATTTAATCATGACAATCACGTCTAACTAAACGCCTGGATTCTAAAAAATAAAACACTTTGGTAAAGTTTAAATCCATGATGGTCGATTATTAAAAGTAAAATGTTGCCAAAATAGAAAAATATGTTTTTAAATTATTGCCACTGAGCTCTATAAATGGACAGGCTGTAAACTATGGTATTTTGTGTATATTTGATTTTCGCCATTTTGGCGCTGATGCTTGCGGTTGGTCGCTAGAGTTTTCGAACTAATAATAGTCATAGACTTAACTTTTATTAACATCAAAAGGCGCGTTTAAATCGGAACGAAAAAGCTTACATTTTTAAACAATCGCATGATCTAATAATAATGTTGTATGTTGTGAATGTTGCAGCAAGGACCGCAAGATGGCGCTGGTGCAGCTGATGTCCATCGACGAGGCGGTGGCGGCGCTCATCAAGATGCACAACCACCAGCTCTCCGAGTCCAACCACCTGCGGGTCTCCTTCTCCAAATCCAGTATCTAAATTACATTCGCAGCCGACATCGGAATATCACACAATTATACCTCGGCCGCTGTCGACGATTTTTAATCTGTTAACGATACGATTTATTCGATTAATATCAGATTTTTTGGGCTCAAATGAAATGTTATATTTATAATTGATTGTATCGTTGACAGCGGCCGGTGTTGCCAGTCGCGTCCTCTGACAGTTGTGTCGCGTGTAAAATGGATTTCCTTATCTGTAGTTGGCCGCGAGTCGACGAAGTACCTCTCACTCAAATCGAGAATAATGCTCGACTGAAATTTTTAAATATAATCTATATTACGCTTACTCGGATCAGTCTAGAAGTTAAGTGCTACTATTTCCTTAGTGTAAATGTACAACTTACTGTAACTGTACATGATATTTAAGGGACATTTCACTTGATGCGATCCAAGGACCTGGGATAGGTTTCGTTATAATGAATTGTCACTCATACGGAGAGGATTTATTTTGTGTGATATTCATATCTTACGTTGTTTCCATGTTACGGATGTTTCCGTTGTGTTTACATTAGCCGTGTCTGTCGATGAATTTGTATTGTTTGCAATTAGATTGCGCTAGAATTATTTACATTTGTCATTTCCCAGTGCTAAGCAATGTGAGACATTGTCGGTTTACGGTTATTATTTCAGGCCGTCGTGCCGTCTGAATATTTTAACATATTTATCACTAGTTAAAAACATATTTACTTTGTCACATATAATTTGCAGTTATCGATATAAGATTATATTTTATAAATATATTTTATGCTCTATTTTTAAATGCACAATTTACTATTATTGCATTTCTATTAAATATGGTTTTGTACGCATACACATTTTTCTTTTATATAATTATAATAATGAAATGCTTTAGAAATGTGTATGTGTGTGCAATATTAGTTGTAGCAACATTTAAATAGATTACGTTAGACATAGTTCATATATTATCTGTCTCTTCCACATCTGTTACGTTTTCTATCTGTTCGTTGTTCCAATAGTCTTCTGTTAGTTAGCGTAATCAGTACTCCTACGACTAGCGCCTAGTGAATATATCACGATATATATAAATGTTATGTTTAGTGACATAATAGTGACATGATGCATTTATTTTTATGTTAATTTATATTAATGGTAGCTGCAACATACTATAAATGCTCGTGCGTACATTTCACTAAGCAATTATTGATAGAGAAAATATTTATTTATACCCTGTTAGGAGTTCCGATGCCGTACGTTCGTGTGGCCGAGTGCGCGATGACGGATTTTTAGAGCCAGTACAGTTGGTTAGTGACGCTCAATTACTGGACTGGCAATTAACTAGCACAGTGAGTCCATACAATCTATGACTTGCCACAACTATCCAACTGTACTGGCGAAGTCTGAACCGCGTGATATTAATTGTGATGTGGTTCTATAGCCGCACCGCGATGACAGCGCCCCCGCGCCCCGCGGCCGCCGCCGGCAACGCTCAGTCAGTATTCGTGTTCTGACGCAGTTATTTCGTTAAGGAATCAGTATTTTAGTTTTATAGCTCTCCCTTTGCACTGTGTATATACCTAACGCTCGATTCGGTGAGCTCTCATTATTCCCGGACTGTCCCTTTTCAAACGAATTGGTTTTCACACATCTTTGCCTTCTTAAATTATTTGTAAAATGCGTCTAGTCCAATGCAAAAGAGATTAAGTATGTGAATTAAGTTTTTTCAATTTTTACATTATATCCTTTCAAATTTCTCTCCAACAAATTTCAAAACTTCTTTGTTTTGTTAATCGTTTATTTGACATAGGATGGTGCCCAGCGAAGCCTATGCTATTAACTTAGGACCAGTTTTAAGTGTTCAGTTTAACGTCCAGATTATGTGATTAGGCAAAGCATGCGTGAAACAGATACCTGAATTATGACAAATTATTGCAAACGTTTCCTAAACTTTTCGAAGCGACGTGCGGCTCGAAGTTAGTTTATACTTGGACTGCAAAGAATTACATATCTTCGATGTCACAAGCGGTAGTTAATCAAATATATATAGCGGATTGTTTGTTGTTTGTGTTGTTAACATTGAACGTTAGTGAGTCGTGTTCGTGCAGCTGACATGAAGTGACAGTTCAGTGATACAGATTATAAAGTTTCAAAGACTTCCGTCAGTTAGTGACTCTTGGGCCACAACGTTACAGTCGATCGATACAAAAAGTTGATATCAACTCATTCTCTCTAACTAAATAGCTGTCGGTAAAAAAATACATATTTACACTATTATAGAATGTATCGTATACATTGCGATTTAAGATATAAAAATAGAGCTTAGTAAGACGGTTAAAAGTGAAAAAAAAAATAGATTGACATTAAAATGTAAGGTTTATTAGAGGAATTCGATAACAAACTGTATGATTCAATACCTACTCGTATGTCTACGATAAGAGCGTGTAAGTAACTCGGTTTAGATAATGTTAGGTGACCAGGGTGTGGTGATATTTTGCACGTTTTTGAAAATGTTTTTCTAAGGGGGTACAGTCACCTCTGTGCCTGCGTTTTGAAATGATACGGGAAGGGAAGTGCGGTCGGTGTTGGTCTGTTCGGCGAGTGAGAAATTCGCATTTGTAATTTAATTATTATGTATTTATAAAACTAAATCACAAAAAGGAGATTACATATCCAATGTCTTCAGCGTGGAACGCTACACACATCACTGCATTTAATTATTCATATCTTTCGGATTAATTGTATAGTTAAATTTATATTATAAAATGCAGTGGTTATTGTAATGAGCAATATAGTATCGACATGTTCTCTGCTCATCTACAAACTTAGATGATACTTTATCGATCTGAAAACGTTGTTGGCCAATTCAATACATATACATTGTTAACTAAATAAGTTAGCAGTTAATTTAATCAAATTATATATTAGGTAAATAGATATCGTAATTTTAATAATAATAATTACTGAAATATAATTGTCCTTGTGTCCTTTTCTAATAGTGTCACGGAATCACCACTCAATTTCGGTGTTATCCAGCAATTGATTTGGCACGATCTGGACATGAGTACTCTTCTGTCTGACGTGCCAACTCAAATGCCAATACAATGCTGACCTAAGCTCCTAGATAATACTCTTTCCTTAATGTTGTGATTGTGAAATGATTTTTCGTTTCACAGGAGTGAGAAACTTGACAAACATTAATGTTGTCCGGAATCAATAGGGAGAGTTTGTATGTGTGTAGCGTTTTGTGGCCTAACTCTTCTCAATAACACTGGTATTGACTTATAGATAATTCTAGGGATTTATGTGTTTAGAAAAGTATTTTTAAATATTTAAGTATAATACGATAAAGTTATAAAAAATAAATAAAAATAATTAAAATCAGTGTTTAGAATGAGATGCCAAATTAAAAGTCAATACACATTATTTTAGGTAACTTAATCGATGTAATCTTAACATTTATTGAAATGTTGATGAAAATGTTACAGTTAAATTATATTTGAGAGTTTTATTAAGCGCAATATATGCAATTTAATTGATCGTAAGTGAACATTGTTTCAATTTGTTCGTTAAAGTTATACGTTGAGAATGTGCGAGGCTTTTCGCAGCCCCTCGAGAACTGTTTCTTTGATCGTCTCCACTTTATGCATTCGTTCTTCGTGTGTCCACCTCAAACATATCTCTCCATATCACATACATTGTTTTTTATAATTGCGCTTCTTAATATATGTTATTGTATTAGCTGTACGATATATGTATACAGTCAATGCCGACATATTATATCTAGATATTTGGCAAAGGCACATGTGTTTGATAACTCTTTATTCCATTCGAATACCCTTTTTCTCTCTAATTTTTATTTCATTAAACTTTTCGTATTTTTAATATGTTTTAACTTAATTTACATTGTCGTCTTTATTTTCTTATTTTAGTATTAAGCCTTTTGTGTGGTTAATTTCATTCTTTATTTTAGTTTCATAATTAAACTATTTTTATCATTGATAACTTTTGTTTTTCTTTTTTTTTCCTCCTTGTCCTTCTTTGTTCCTTTAAGAGATCTGATATATAATTAAGTTATATAAAATACTCAAACCTCTTATTTATACATTGACGGTTTTTCTCTACGTGTACATTTGTTCGTTGTCGCCTCACTTTCGGATGTCGCGAAGCAAAAGGTCTCACCAGTCGACGAGGTACACTATTTGTAAATAAAGTTATAAATTTCAAAGGGGATCAATATAAAGAGATGTACAGTAGTACGATCGCTACTCTAGACATATTCGTACCTATTTAGATCTAAACTATCCTGACAGTAATATTTTTTATCTGTATTTAAATTTATTATGTACCTACCTATAAAGTGTTTCAATGCCTATAAAATTCACCTTCATTTTTCACCTTTATCCTAAAGTCCGCTTGGTGTTAGCGAGAATTTAGGCAAATTACAGGTTATTTAGTTGAATTGTGAATGGGGTAAGGGACTTAAAATATTGCCAATGATATGTTATAAATGTTATCAAGTGGAATATATTTCGCACAGGGTATAATGTGAATAAATTTTATCACTCACCCTGGCAACTGGCGGCCGGGGCGGTGATTTATGTCCGTGCCACGTCCCTTATTCCTGATGCGTTGAAAGAACTGAACCATTCCATTATTGAAACATTATCTTAGTCGAAGGAAAATGTATAACTGCCAATTAATAGGACTAAATCCTACAGTAGAATATTGCATTCGCTGAACGCGATGACAGTAGCTAATTATAAGTGCTCTCTATATTTCTAAATTAAAATAATCATTACAAAAATATATTAAACCTATTAAAATGGCAGTTATCGTCTCGTTGAAATCTACCGATGTAAATATTATACACTATATAAATAATTACAAATTAAATTAATAGGATGTATAACAGATTAACATAATCATTAAATTAAGACTTAGATAAAAATATCCTATTCTGATTTCGGTAGTCGCTCTAGTGAATAATGAATACCTGCCTCCGAGTTAAGAAACTTCTTAGTATTATTGTAATTGCCCACCTGTTCCTTCGTGACTTTAGTGACGTTCTGATTCGTTTGATAAAACAATGGTGTGCAAATTAAAGGGTTGTGTGTAAAGTTAAAATAGTCTAATAGTTTTAAACAGTCGCTCTCGTAGCGGTCGAATTGTTTTTATCTTTTCCGTAATGTTTGGCTCTAGAATGGTTTTAGTTAAATATGTTAATAATTTAGCGTTATTGAATTCATTATGCCAAAGACCAATTATTGGGACAAAATAACAGGGATCTAATTATATGTTTGTTTTCTCTAATCTAATTCAGATACTAACATAATAGCAAGCTTTAACGAGCCTTTATATATTATATTCCAAAAGAATGTATTTTGTGGATTCTTTAGTAAAACTTGATTTTTCTAACCGCCGATGGGTTCTTACGTAAGGCCGAGAGCACACTATCTATATTACAAGCAGTTATGTGAATTATAAATATATACACAATTTTAACATCTAAGTGACTACACTACTAAACTCTAGATTTATTCTTTGTCATTTTATAATAAAATATAGTTGAAATAATTGTAGTTTAATTGAATCCTTCCGCTCCCAAAAACTCTTTCATTTCCTCAAGTGCATGTTTGGATCTATCAAATAAAGAGTTAAAGAAAATTATACAATTCCCGTCGCCGGTCCAAAATATCGTTGATCATATTTTTTTCTGCCGCTAAGCTAAACAAAAGATCACCTTTATCAAAGGATCCCACGTAACAGACACATGCACTTTAAACACCTACAATAATGCTCCTTTACCTTGTTTTATCATTTAGTAATTATAAAAATCAGTAATTTTACGATTATGGTTAGGAAGATGTTTGAGAGACCAAGGAAACGATATGTCGATAGCGCGTCTAATTTCCAATACTTGTAAAGTAGAATCGAAGTAAAGCCTAAAGTAAAACCTCGAGCTTGATGAAGTAGAGCTATTGTAGTATACGCCTCAATTTATTTTTAAGATCATTTAATTAAATAATGTCGATCGCCGTTTGATGTAAATAACAGTTAATTCTATCACTATTACTCGTTCGAAAACTCTTTACCGCGACCAAACGCAACCAACAACGCCAAAATAGCGAAAATCAAGTAGATACAGAATGTCACAGTTTAAAGCCTGTCCATTTATAGAGGTCAGTGATGTCGATAGATGTTTGGCTCTATGGCACGAATGTTTAATGGCAATTCGAAAATATTACTTGTCAATTTAACTGTCAATGTCTCACTAATTTGTCAGTGTCAGCTGTCAAGTGTTATTGTGAATTGCGAATTTCCTGTGATAATTAGAATTTCGAGTTTCGTAATATCTTGCCGCCGTTCGAAATATTTGAACATGAAACAACAATAATTTTTAAACACCTACAAGATGATAAGAACAGCGATACGATTGACGCCGACGTTTGCTTTTCCTTTTTTCGAAAAGCGAAACTTAAATGATCATGATAAACTTCACTCTGAACCACAAACGGCCAATAGCGGTATGGAAAGAGTTAGGAAAATGTTTCAGAGAGAGTAAGTAGTCTAGGCGAAAATACCAATCTGTTTTAATTTGATGATTGCTGAATTACACTTTTACCGGTACGACCATTGTTTTAGTTGTACAATGAATTGAAGCCATATAAGAATTGACGAATTCAGAGGAGAAATCACCAGTTAAAGTCATGACCAAACTAAGGGTAGATGAGTCTTTTTAGAAATATAATTTTCCAACTTCCCTGTTACAGTGAATTTGAAGAAGTGTCAGTTGAACTACATAATGTTGTACAAGCAACACTGTCTGGATCATTCATAGGTGCTTGCTTTGGAGGGTTTTTGAAATCAAGGGAAGCTTACATTAAGTTTATTGAAAGAAATCAAGCAACTGCTTTTACCTCTACAATGCAAGCTAAGGTAAGGAACAAGTTTGGAAGACTAGACATAACTTTGGTAGTCTGTAAATGACAAAGCCTTACATATTTTTTAAATAATCTAATTTTATCATGAAGAGTATCCGATAGATCTTAAATTGTTTAAGATACTTTGCCCTACTACTAAAAGTGTTGTATTATGTTTTAGAAACAATTACAAGATTATGTGACAGTTGGATTTGCAAAAGGCGCAGTCCACTGGGGCTGGAGATTGGGTTTATTCACGGGATGTTTTAGGTAATTATAAATATGAGTTTATGTTATTTTTGTGAAATAAAAGATTCTCTTTTTTATGTAAACAGATTATATATAGTTATTTTTTTTAGTCTAATTACCACTGTAGTAGCGGTGTATCGTGGAGAGCCATCATTAATTGACTACATCATGGCGGGCGCACTCACCGGAGGCATTTATAAAGCAAACTTAGGAATCGCTGCTACTATTGTTGGGGCTACACTTGGTATGAATTATATTTTAATAATTTCATATAATATTTTACTGCATCGGAGCGTCGGTGGCTCAGTGGTTTAAGCACTTGACTTGTGACTACAGGTCCTGGGTTCGAATCCCGCCGCCATGTACCAATGTGATTTTTCGATTTTTCGCATTTTCATATGTACATAATTTACCCGACGTTCTTACGGTGAAGGAAAACATCGTGATTCAACCTGAACATATTGGCAAAGAAATTCAAAGATATGTGTGAAGTCAACCAACCCGCACAGGCCAGCGTGGTTGACTATGGCCTAGTCACCCTGACATTAGGGTATGCTCCGAGCCCCTCGGTGGGGACGTATAGTGAGCTGGTGATGAATATTTTACTGTTGGTAAATGATATAAAAAAGCATCAGTGGCTAATTTTGACACAAGTCAAAAGTACAAAGTCTGCAGGTCAAATTTCATTATTCATTTACCTGACATTCTTATAGTGCAGGCAACATAGTGACACAACTTGCACATCATCATCATCACCAGCTCACTATACATCCCCACTGAGGGGCTGGGAGCCTACCCTAAGTAAGATGACTAGGCTATAATGAACCAGTGCGGGTTGGTGAAACTTTCACATATATTTGAAGAATTTTAAAGATAACAGAGGGCCAGCATGGTTGACTATAGCATAGTCACCTTACTTAGGTTGGGCTCCAAGCCCCACAATTGGGATGTATAGTGAGTTAATGATGAAACTCTTTTTAACCTTGGTTAAAATTTCTTAACTTAAGAGTTACTTGTAACTGGAGGGTAATGTTATCAAACTTTCCTTGTTAATTCTTAATGCCTAAATAACTAAACTTTGATTAATGATGTCCTGTTTAATCTTGATTGTTATAGGATTATATCCTTTAGTCAGATTGTTTGGTTTTTCAACAAACAATTCATATTATTTGTTCCATACATTTTATTTCAGGTGGCGCTTTAAGTGCATTTGGTGGGGTACTCATTTTGAATATATTGAAAATCTCTGGAGTATCAATGGAGGACATAAGAGGAGCTTTGTACAAAATCAAATTAGCAAGGTATGTGACTTATTTATATTATTCTGTAATGTTAAAATAATAGTTTTCTCTTAGTTAAGTTATATCATACTTCATACTAATATTATAAATGCGAAAGTTTAGATGGATGGATGTTTGTTAGAATTTGTAGCCTAAATGGCTGAAGGGATTTAAATGAAATTCGGTATAGATGTAGAGGATTGTCTGGAAGAACACATAGGCTCTCTTGTTTTTTTTTTATTCCACACTGACGGAGTCGCGGGCAAAATCTAGTTTAGTATAATTTTCTGATCCTAAATGTAAATAAAGTCATATAGGCCAATGTTTGTGTAATAAATAGTAGTTTAGAGTAGCCATGTTTTTAGTACAATTATAGCGGAAAGAATGCCTGTTTGGAGATACCGATATAAAAATACTACAACGAAAGAAATACTCTTGTTGTTCTGTTGTAAAGCAGTGCATGTTGACGAAAAAGTGTCTTTATACAGACTTTTATATTTTTTATACTGTTCCATATAAAATAATAAATATCATTGTTTTAATTACAGAGAAGATCAATACAACCAGGTGTTGGAGAAGTCGGCAAAAGAAAAACACGACAATTTAACAAGGCATCATGATAAACTGGTCACTGAAAAGGGAGAGAAGAAAATTGAAGAAATTTCATAATTTAGTTAAGTCAAACAAGACCTAGTTTGTTATATTTTGTAAATATTAATTAAAACTGTTTACGTTTTGAGTTTTCTTTTGTTTCTGTGAATATAATAAAGTGTAAACACACACTTCTTTGTTGCCTAAAATGTCAACAATTACAGCATATTTTTGAATAATTCTTTTATTAATAAAAAGCCCTACACTTACGTCACGCTTTAGGCTATATATTTTCACGCCATTAAACTTACGGGGTAAATATTTTGGATAAAAACCCTAATGTGGGAAAGAGACCATAAGTTGCTGCCAACATCAAGGAAACAAGATTGCCATAGTAGGGTAATTGGTATTTTGACATTGGCAATTGAGAGTTTGACAAATGTAAATAATAAAATAAAGTTTTTATAATTGCAAGCGGATGAAGACGCAATGGAACAGCTAGTACTGTATAAAGTATAAATAAAAACGCAATATTACTTACTGGTCTGGTCTACTTTATTCAACTTGGCTAATAATCATGTTCTATGAATTATTTATACAGGATTATTGATAAATCAACGTATTTCCGCTAAAAGGTGCTAGGGGGTTCATTTGTGATAATTTTGACCCCCATATGCATTATACAATAGTTAAACATTTTTGAGTAATCATGATTTCCTCCGAATGTCATAAATGCAACTTTAAAAATTTATTAATAAAAAAACTGTCAACAATACTTTTCTTGAGATTTATAAAAACCGATTAAACACTGTTTATATTAAATTTTAAAAACAACCATTTTATTTAAATTTTTTTCGAGATTCTCATCTACTGAAATGCCTTAAAACAAAAAAAATCGTTATAGAACTTGGCTGGCTGATTTAAATGAAAAAACATTTTCTTAACTCTTCAAAAATGATATATGAAACTATAGATACACCGCTGAAACTGGTGTGACTTGAAAATTATTATCTAAAAAAAACAAAAATATATTAAAAGCGCTTTATTGACAATAAAATTGTTACAACACATACAATACTAAAATTACATATAAAAATAGTAATCTATAAAATTTCTTGTGCACAAAATTTTGAAAAAGACGTAATAAAATTGAAATAAGAAAAATACGCATCCTAATTGCACAATAACAAAGAATTTATAGAAAATAATAGTTGACACATAAGGAGATAGTCTAAAGGCAAGATAGGACTGGAACAATTGTACTTTTATACCATATTTATTAACTGTGGGCTTCCATTGAAACATTTATACAAAATATTATTTTAATATACATTTTTTTCTCGTTAAAATATGATTTTGTAGTGTTTCTATAGAAACTAACAATTACCTTGAGCAAACTAAACATAAATGCTAAACATTGACAAAAAAGTCGAAATCTATGAACTACCATTACAATAAAATATTTCATTGAAGTTTTTATACAAAAATACATAGTACAGAGGGTTATTTCATTTATTAATTTCAGAGCATTTAGGATGGAAAAAATATTTTTAATACTACAGCAAGTCATGCATTTAATAAAAAAACATTGCTTATACAAAGAAAACCTTAAAGTCTTACTAAGTTTTATTTTAGTAGGAAATCTTTTTCCAAATAGTATTGCAATTTGTATAAAATAAGTTAAAAGCACTTATAGTCAAGTCTAAAAGTTACAAGGTCTACAGAAAGTAGACTCACAAGTAAAAACATCAAGGAAACTTTTTTAATATAATTTTCACTTTATAAGAGAGCAAAATTTAGAATCTATATTTTTAAAATTTGTTAAACAATCCGTAAACAGTTTTTACATACAAAATCGTATTTTTAATAAAATTAGAGTAATTTTGATACAAATATAGGAAGTGATTTTTAAACAAGTGATTTATTTCATTTATAATACATTTATCATAGACTTTCTTCTTATAATTACTGCAGTTCTTATAATTCCATATTATTGGTAACCTTTGCAAAATAACTAGGATATTCACAAAGTTGTGGAGTATGTATTACTGATAACTAAAGGGCTTATTACAATTACTACAAAAATAATCTAACAGCCTGAAAAATCACCCTTACAGCAAACTTCGTACATTGATAATAAAAAACACAAATTCATAAAATGTTTCTGTTATACGAACTTAACCCTTAAATACCTGAAGTTTCGATACCGGGGTTATAAATCGCATTGGGCACCTACAATTTTATTTTAATACTAGCTTCCGCCCGCAATTCGTCCGTGTGGGATTAAAAAAAAGTGAGTAGCCTATGTGTTCTTCCAGACTATCCTCTACGTCTATGCCAAATTTCAACGAGATCCTTTCGGCCGTTTAGGCTACAAACTCTAAAAAACATCCAACTATCTAAACTTTCGCATTTATTTTTTATTTTAATATTAGGCTGTTTACATGTTGCCTTTGACTGATAATCTTCAAGTTAGAAAACAAAAAGGAGCACATAAAAAATATATAAAAATATCGTTTTGATTTTCTTACTATTTTTCCCCTTTAGTAAAAAAAAAACACAGTAACAGGTACAATTATACATTTGGTAATTCGATTTAAAAAATCAGGCTTTTAAGGGTTAATTCGTATATCTCACTGGACATATTAATTGAGAACTGAACGTAGACAGTTTATATGCCTAATGAGAATATAAACGGTATATAACATTTCCCTAATATATAAAACAGGATTTACAATTATATTTCTTATTTTCTAATTGAAAACAGAAAATTACTAAAAAAAAAAAACAGTTTTTACAAACAATTTTCTCAGTTATTCTTATAATTTATTATTATTATATTATGACTGATAATTCTATATTAAATGCTATTTTGTAGAAATGACTTCATACACAGGTAATAAAATAAAATAATCTCATTTAAGAGTTGTAAAGTTGATTTAAAACTCGTTATTTCATTTATTTTTGCTAAAACTCAATAGTAGTCTTAAAGTCCAAACCAAAATTAGAATGTATTTATTTTTTAATTAAAAAAATTATTAAAAAACAAATTTCATAATGCATTTAAATTTTAAAAAGAATAATTTAATTGTTTTAATATTAAAACAATATATTTTACGTAGCATATTTCAGCAAAATTCATTTTATAAAACTTATAAGTAAAATTTTATCATCATTCGCGTAAAATGTAACATTTGAAGCCCAATAGCTAAAAATAAATCATTTTAAAATCGTTTGTAAAAAAACATTTCAATACTAATAACAATATTGCAACTTGGAAGAATAATACTATTCGGCTAGGGATGACCGAGTATGTAAAATATCGATTATCGAAACATCCATCAATGACTCACATATTTAGTAAAAAAAAAAATACAGAAGTATTTTTTTTATTTTGTTGTTTAAAAAATAAAAATATTGCACATTTTAATAATCACGAACTCATTGATAGATAGACAGTACATTAGAATATCGATAAAAATTAAAATCGATGTAAGATCATCCCTATGTTTATAAGCTCGCTTGTTTAGCATTTTTTACTGCGAGGTCTGAGACTTGGTGATGCGTTTAGCGCCTCTGTTGGGAGGACCTTTAGGTTTAGCGAAGGCAGGTCTGTGAAGGTTTCTCTTTGGATGGATTTCGTCGTATAAAAATTCTTCCGTTAATTCTTTACCATCATCTATTTCCAACTAAAATACAAGACATATTGATATACGGAAAAAGGTTGAGAAAAATTAATTTTATTTAAAAAATATAGAAAAATACTTACCCTTTTGGCAATCTCGATGCCCATTTTTTCAATGATATCTAGAAAGGTTCCTATGCAACTTGAATACAGCATTCTCTCCTTTATACTGCAGCTGTACCCTGGCATAGAGTAGATGAACACTGAAGTAATAAAATATCAATGAATAAGTTTCAGAACTATACAACACTAGCTTTTTTTTAATTACACGCGAAAGGAGTAGCGTAAAAAAAAAGTAGGTAGCCTATGTGTTCTTCCAGACTATGCTTTACGTCTATGCCAAATTTCATCAAGAACCATTCAGGCGTTTAGGCTACAAACTCTAACACATATCCATCCAAACTTTCACATCTATATATATAAAAGAAAGTCGTGTTAGTTACACTATTTATAACTCAAGAAAGGCTTTACCAATATGGCTAAAAATTGGTGAGGAGATAGCTTAGAGCCAGGAGACGGACATAGGATACTTTTTATTCCGTTCGAAAGCGATGGATGGATGGATGTTTGTTAGAGTTTGTAGTCTAAACGGGTAAACGGATTTCGATGAAATTTGGTATAGACGTGGAGGATAGTCTGGAAGAACACATAGGCTACTCACTTTTGTTTTTTTTAATTCCACGCGGACGGAGTCGCGGGCGAAAGCTAGTTTATAATATTAGTATGATAAATAATCCTTTATTATCATCTTTTACATCACAGCGGAAACTACAAAAAAACAGTTATCTCACTTCCATCAAAGATAATGACTAGTGTCAAGTACAATGTTAAGTTAGTAAAAATGTTAAGTCATAGAGAATTTTAAAGTTACTTACCAATACTTTCCAAGTAATCGCCTTCGTGAGTATGTTTGAACACGAAGAGATGGTACCTAGCGTGGTCTGCTGGCACTTGACGAGGTAATTCTGATTTCTCGATCATAGAAGCTTTTGCTAGAAGAATCTTTTCTTCATCTATATCTGGTAAAATAGTCAACAATTGAGGTGTAAAGGAAAACAAGCAACAATTTATGCTTAGTTTAAAAAATAAATAATTCGGATTGGAACATATTTAATAACCCTCAATTATTTGTTACTAGCTTTCGCCCGCGACTCCGTCCGCGTGGATTTAAAAAAAAAAACAAAGGTGAGTAGCCTATGTGTTCTTCAAGAATATCCCCCACGTCTATACCAAATTTCGTCGACATCCGTTTACCCGTTTAGGCTACAAACTCTAACAAACATCCATCCATCCATCGTTGTCGAACGGAATAAATAGTATCCTATGTCCGTCTCCTGGCTCTAAGCTACCTACTCACCAATTTTCAGCTATATCGATTAAGCCGTTCTTGAGTTATAGTGTAACTAACACGACTTTCTTTTATATATATAGATTGTTTGGACTATTAGTGTTTTACAGATAGAATTGTTTGTTCCCCGACTTTCGTAAACATTTTAACCCTTAAATGCATCTTGTTACCAAATGTATACAAACCACATTTTACGTTATTTTATTGAAGCCGTGTGGTATGTGTTTCCGAACGCACTTTGACAACCATAGATAATAAATATATTGAGGGTTTTTCATATTTTTTTATAATAAATACCTATTTTTTATTATTTTTTTATGTTATATGTACCTAAATACTTTACAGGGCGCAATAAAAACCATGCATTTAAGGGTTAAATATAGGATTTATGTAACATATATGAATGTATAATGTGAAGCACTTTTTTTTTTAGTTTATCGCGTTTTTTTACAATATTGTGACATAATAAATATTTCTTACCTATTTTAAATTGTAAATAATTATAGGAACCACGTTGGAGATCAATAATGCCCTGTTTTGCGTCTTCAGTTATTGGAAATGAAACACCACCCATTGTAGACTGCCTGGAAATGTTCAATTTTACTGATATACTAAGAATAATTTGTCACTAATGAAGAACCTTAGTGAATCTTCATACACTAATGATGAACACTACAACTTTGAATGGCAATGAAACTGGTTTTAACAACCCTAAAATTCCATTATGTTTTACCTTGAATCAGTCCCATAGTTGGGACTATGTTCATTTTGTTGCAGTTCTTTTAGTGCTTCCTCTCTGTCTGTGAGAGGTGCCGGAGCATTCACCCCGCTCAGATGTGCTTTGTAGCCCTTTAGACTGACTTCATCCTGGAAACAATAGATTAAAACTATTTATTCTTTAAAAATGTACCTAAGCCACTGATTGCTATAGACAGGCTAATACATGATATTCTGTGCCTATTTGATTTTCGCCATCTTGCCGCTGATGAATATGGTTGGTAACAACAACATAAAAAGCTGTCAATTACAAGAAATATAGGTCTTTGTTGTAAACCTTAAACCTGCTACATATGCTCAGTTCTGACAGTTTTAATTGTACAGTCCAACTGACAGTTAAAATTTTGCTTACACACACTAAGTTTTAACATTTGGATTCTTCAGGGGTCTAGTATAGATTTCGTAATTACCTTACTTGTAGCATGCATTTCATCTTTAATATGAGCGGTTCCAAATTCCTGTTTAAGTGTAGCCTTAGTTGATGCATATAACATCTTCTGCCTCACTGCGGCACTGTCTGGTGACCAGCTCAGCAGCAGCCATTCGTGACCAACTGAATTTGTTGAATCAAATCTGTAAATATACATACATTTTATCGTTTTTTCTTTATTTTTTATTGATTACACAACAAATGGAAAAGCAATATACAATAGATAACTCAAATCTTAAAATAACATCATATGATTCTTTACTATATCTTTTTTTAATAACAAACCATGCAAAAGCCTTGGTGGCCAGTATGCAACCTCTTTGGCTGTATTCATACTTCTTGTCAGTCAAAGACATTGTATTTTGCACTGAATAGTAGTAATCATCAAGGAAATTTAAAGAAACTTATACAAATGGCAAAATTGAAAGATATTACTGACCTGTATAAAATGTAACAAGGGAGATCATCTACTACTAATGAAGGTACAAATTTATCAAAGTCATGTTCCCAGGAACCTTTAACCGGTTGGTATTTAGACAATATAAGCTGTTCTGTAAACATCACAAAAACTTTAGAAATGATAATTTAAAAAAGGGTTATGTAGAAAAATAAATTACCATTGTCAATGCTGACTTTTAATACACGAATTTTTCCATCTCTACATTTAGTGAAGTATTTTTTCAATTCAGTATTGGCTGAAAATAAAATATTTTTTATCAACACACAACCAACATTAAACACAAAACACAATTATATATTTATCATGCATACTTTCTTTGCAACAAAAGTTGCACTATTATATTTACTTATAGGTTGTATCACAAAGCATTCGAAGGAATAATGCATTGTGTAAATAAAAAACATATATTACAAAGTTAGAAAATTGAAATTTGCTTAAACAACCAGTCCACAATCTCAACTTCTGTATTATCTCAATTAATAAGAAAGAAAATGTAACAAAATTAGCCTATTTCGTACAATTAGTGACATTCAAGTTTATTGTAAGGGAAAGGGTATTCAAGTCGATTTAATGGTATTAAATGCTTTAATATGAATGTTTATAACTGTGCATAATAGTAATATTGACCAAAGAAGTTAAAAGAGAGCAACAATTATCCTTATAAAGAAGAAAAATATGTGCCCGTACCTTGAATCCCAGTTTGATGTGACATTTTCGTTTCACCTTCTAAATATTTTAATATAAGAAATTGTAGGAAGGTCTCAATATTTCAGTAACTGTAATAAAATGGTTTATCAAATTCTAATTATAACGGGATTCAAAGTGGGAGTTATGAATCTTGGCTACTCGGCTCCGTCAATTCAATAACATGGCTGTGTCAAATTGAATTGTCATTGTAATATGTCAAAGTCAAAAATCCACAGGATATAAACTAAACACAGGTTATTTTTATAAATTTAAATAATTTTTAACTAAATAAAAAAAAGTGTACAACGAACATATATACGAACATGAACTTAAATTACAACCGAAATAATTGTACAACTTTTGAATGATCTATCGCGATTACAATATTTGTTCTTAACAAAAAATGTGCAAGTACAATGTAGAACAGCAACACACTTTAGGACAAAAACACTGCAGAAAAAGTGTACAGTGATTTTTCCAAGATCGAATTACAGCCAATCAGATTTAACTTGGATATTTCAGAATCGATATTGAATTTTTTACCTTTTTTTAAAAAAAATATTTGCTTCTTAGTAAAAGAATTCATTAAGCCATCTTAGCAATCGCATTTGTAAACTGTGTTTGTTGAACACTGAATAGCAAAGTAACTTACACATAACTTTACATACCCTAAAGGCTTTTCTTACGTCGGAACCAGTTTGTAAAGAGAAATACATAACTATATTCTAAGCGCAGAATTGTATATCGTATACCGTATTTATAATAATGCAACAATTAGTTAAATTTGTTAATTTTGAGGATGATCCCTCAAAATTAACAAATCCCTATAAAAATTGAAAAATAAGTAGTTAAAAATTAAATTTTTGTTTTTACTTTTGAATGTCAACTTGTCCGCTTTTAAAAATGCAAATTTGTTGAGTTACGAACTAAAAACAGTGCTTATTTCAGGTGCACAAAACAGAATCAAAAACATCAATCTTAATTACTCTTGCGGTTGATTAATCTCAGTAATGGATTTTGTAGTTGCCAATTACTCTGCAGCCGCCGGTTATTTTTATTTCTGAATCGGAGCAACTTTTGCACAATTTAATAGTGCTTTAATGGATTAGCTTCTGAGCAAACTCTAGACTTTATTAAGTAGCCATAAACTGATTACAGTCCCCGAGTGTACCTATAAATTATGTAAACAAACAACTTAATGTCGAACTGCTAACAAGAATTAAGAGTTAAATAAAGCTTGTTTAAGTTATTGAAGATTTTATATTCTTGCGGGGAAATGTGTGAAATATTAAATTCACGCCCAATGTGTTGCTCATTAACCTCAATAGGTTCCAATGAATTTTAGGTTAGTTTAGTATTCTAAACGTTTTATTTCTATTCAAGCGGCAATTATCAATTTGAATTTGAAAACTTAGTACGTATTTGATCATATAATTTAGAAACGTATTTCAAGAACCTTAAAATAGTGATGCTCGTGGAAAAAATACATTCTAAATTTTACGAATAAAAATAAATTGAGATTGCGTATACAGGAAATCCTACTTGAGTTACAGTTGCATGATAAAATCAGCATGCACTATTAATTTTTGTACGACTATTCGTGGAAACTTTAAGTTGTAAAACTATACGGTTCGTTATCTTGCACTGTACGACACGGTTTTTATGATTACGACTCTAATACAGGTCACTACAGTTTGGATTTTATGCAGCCGTTTTAAATATACTATCCAAATAGAAAATGGAGATTGTTCGTTTTAATTGTGTGGAATAACGGTTCGAACTAGTGAGGCATCTCCTACAGAGTCAATAGTTATATCAATAATTTTCAATGGTAATGAACAATCGGTCAAAAAAGTGATGTAGGTTGTTTGGTGTTATCGGCTAAAGTTATAATCAATAAATAAAGGTTTATAAAGTGTTTTGCAAATTAAAGAGAAGTTTTTCTGATTTATTAGATTTATTGTCCTATCTAATATAGCTTTGTGTTATTTGTGGTCTTACTTAGTAAAAAACAGATAGAAATCAAAATACGATTTCATGAAATATGTGACCTAATTAAACATTATCGCAACCACCCGACACATGAATTTGCGAGGATGGAATTATAAACAGAGAATTTATGTTTTAATTTTATGATCAGAAATTTTAACTGGCAATACCATTGATCGAACAATTTGTTACTTCAGTTATTGTTTTTACTAATATTTCATGTTTATCAGTGTGTCCATTTATTATCAAGTTAGAACATTATTAATCATCAACTTTCCTTTGTCCCTACGAAGGGTCGGCAGTATGTGCTGCTCTTCCATACATTTCTATCAGCCGTCATATCTGAATCCACTCCCTTCTTAAGCATATCCTCTTTCACTCATCCCATCCATACTTTCTTCGCTCTTCCTCTATATTTGTAGCCATCAACATTCAGTCTTAACACTTTCTGGTTTATGACCCCAATCTCTCGTCTCATATCATGTCCATACCACTCTAACCTTTTGCTTTAGAACTGTTATTCATATTTACATTTTTATAGACAACACTAAAAAAAATTGCTTTTTACGTGATTTTTTATTAATATCAAATGAAGTTGCGGCATTAAAATTTATCGTCGCATTGAGGCAAGCGTGTTGTTCACAACAAAGTGCAAATTTTAAAACAACTTTGTCGTGATCTGGTTTACTGCTAACTTTTTTTGCGTGCATAATACTAAACTTTTTAAATAGTGCTGAGCGCGTGCCAATAAATCTAGCAGCAGTTTCACCTAAATAAATTATGCATTAATTATTTAACGCTTATGTATACAATGTTGTTAATTATTATTTTTTATTATTTTCTAAAATTTAACGACGCATTTATATGTACTTAATAGTTAATAGTATCTGTAGTCTTTGCTAGATATTAATAGAGTGTCTAAAAATATTTTAAACTCAGTTTTCTAAACAAAAAAAATTATAATAGGTTCTGTAACTACATTCAGAGTTTAAAATTAAAGTCGTTTAATTATTGATTCGTATTTTTATATCCAACTACCTTTTGCCCGCGACTCCGTCCGCCCGAAATTTAAAAATAATAAAAAATACATGAAAAAATATAGCCTATGTTACTCACAGATAAATTACCTTTCTAACGGTGAAACAATTTTTAAATCAGCCCAGTAGTTTTTGAGCCTATTCATTATAATCAAACAAACAAAGTTTTCCTCTTTATAATATTAGTATATATAATATAAAGATTTTTCTTTGCTTATGCCCCGAATATCAAAAATTTCTAATGCGTCAGAAATAATTAGTGAAATGTTTCATCAGTCCAAATTGCAGCTTTTAGTGATGAGCAATAAATTTAAACTAACAAAAACGAATCCTATTCCGGGCAGCTGCGTGCTACCGTGTTAATTGCTCAAAAAGACTTAATGAACAAAGGCCCTCCAGTTTGTGGCTGTGGCTTTCCCACCGTCCGGCTTCAGCCAGTTAAAATAATCATTTTAACGCCATTCCAGTTGTACGTTTATTTATTTTATATAAACATCAAGTCACCGTGTTTCTAATGGGACAGGCAGAATTAATGATCTACATTTTATAAGTTTTCTTTTATCCACCTCTTATTATATCCACGATTAAGGATTAAGAAAGTATTTAACTAATCTATGGCCGGTTTCCCAGATACATTTAACGATTCATTAGTGTTTTTGGTTCGACAATTTTATGAAATGCGTTTCCAAACTCCGTAACTTGAGTTATACTCCGTTGAAACTTAGCTCAACGTGACATTCATGAATCTCTAGGTAATGATAAAATAAATGGATACTTCAGAAACCCAGCACTAGACAGCGACAATAATGGCCGAATAATAAAATTTCATATGTCAATCTTACTAATATTATAAATGCGAAAGTTTAGATGGACGGATGGATGTTTGTTAGAGTTTGTAGACTAAACGGCTCTCGATGAAATTTGGCATAGATGTAGAGGATAGTCTGGAAGAACACATAGGCTACTCACTTTTGTTTTTTTTTAATTCCACACGGACGGAGTCGCGGGGGAAAGCTAGTATACCATAATTGGTTTATATTAGCGTTAGTGCACTGTTCCAATAATTATCGTTGTCAATAATCATTATGTGGTTAAAAAAAAAAAATAGATAAATGTTAGCTGTTTAAAACTAAATTATTTTAGTTTCATATCCATTATTCAAATTAACACGTAATATAAAATGTGATACGCAATTTTATATACGTGATAAGTAACTTAAGATGACAATTACATTAACTTTTACTTGGCCAATATATTTATGACGTCATTCCGTTAAATCAGCCGGCAGAAGCAATCTCTGGACAAAATTTCATTATTCCATCCTCGGAAATGTGTTAGACTTTTTTCGATTACATCATTTGTTCACATCTGGCTGCTTATTCTATTTTAATATCTGTATTCAATATTATATACAAAGATGTTTTTATTGCAATAACTAAAGTATATTACTTAAAATGATTGTAAACAAATAAATTAATTACTGATTGATGATTTACAAAATGATTTGCGTATGCACGCAGCCGGCACTCGAGCATCCTCTAGTCTGTATTGTGAGGGCCTCTTCATTTATGTATCGGATGTAGAGTCGAATTGCATTGCAGTACTGTAATGTTTCAATGGTTATACTCAATCATTGCTTGATATAATTAATAAACATTATTAATCCTTATAAAGCTTATTCCCGTTATTATACAGGATGTTTAGAAATTATACGTACAGTTAAAGACGTTTATTTCCTACCCATTGGGGCACAATATGACGATCTCAATTGAATTCTATGTCTTCCATGTTGCCATTTTCATATCTATCTTGTGAACATCACTAATTTAATTAATTAAATGTTACAAAATAAAAATTCTAATGTCGAATCAAATTAAAAATAAAAAAGTAACATAACGTGTGAACTGAAAAGGTGCAGTAGTTACGCAATTCATCCTCTCTTTAATTTTTAACGAGCTGTAAAAATGTGTCTGCATTTACTTACAGAAAAACTTATGCAACGTCCGCAAAGTTGTTATATTAAAAATATTACCGCGGTCACATTCTACTTAAACATTAAAAACACGCGAAGTCTAGTGCAGTTTTAATTATAACTTTTACGTATAAATTACATTGCGAATGGGAAATTGAGATAGATGCGACGACTCATTTCTGATACTATCGCATACTCTACTGGAAGTAATTCAAATGGGAAGTGGCCGTTGCTAGATAATTATTGCCCATACTATAACCGATAGCTAGCTCATGTTAATTGTTAACTCAAAATATTAAGGCATCTGAAGATTAGATGAAACATATCTATCGCAATGTTCTACTAATATTTACATCTAGGCTTTTTTTGAAACATCGTCAACCCGAGTGACGCAGCGAAAAGTGGACTTTAGCCTTTTGGGCAATTTCCGTATTTTGTTTAGTTTTTATACAAGGTTAATATATGATTTGATGAACATTTTTTAACATCGACGTACTAATATACAACAAAATAAGTGTCAGTGATAGCGTTGCTTTGACATCTGCCAGTGGAACGCCCGCTTAATCCGATCAAACTCAGCTCCGTGTCAATCGTTTAAGGACGTTAAAGTCTAGAGCGGGTTGCACTTTCATTGACACGATTTAGGAGTTGTTTTCTGATGGGTGCTTTGATTGGATAGAGTTTTAGTTCAAAATTTAATTAAATCTAATACAGAATGCTTTTCTATTTTCTCATAATCTATGGATATTTTTTGGATGAATGTAAGTACAGGCTTCGGCAGTTAAATTAAATGAAAACGTATTACCTTTTGTTATATCATACTTGAAGTATTCTTTGGTGTAACATTTAAGAGGAAAATTTTGTTCTAATTTCTCTACTCATGGAATAATGGAAAATGTGACATTAACGTAAAATTGCTATTGTTCCGCCTGAAGTGACGACAATGGAGATTGTTTGAAAGAGAAAAGCCCACAGAGCGTGAGGGATAGTTTCCGAGTGGGTATTATTTTCAGATCTACAACTGTACTAACGTTTAAAATTATTTCTTTCCAGAAGCAGCGACATCTAGGGAGCTTTTATTATAAAATATTAAATAGACGGTTATTATTTCGTTATGACAGTTCCGGCTTTGTTCACATGAAATTAAAAAAGGGTCTTTATTATTTATCAGGTGAAAAATAATGCAAATCTAAACGTGGTAAATAAATTTGAAATATACGAACAACTTTTGGTACAAAAGCTAATGAAACTTTCATTTTAGAAACGCAAATTGCCGTCTTAAATATTTATTACACAAAGGAAAGACCTCAACACACATTTATTTTCATAAATATGTACCATATCATCCAAGTGCAGTGGAAGAGTAATTTATGTGACTGCAGAATTTTGAAAGTCGAAAGGACAATTTTAAGTAAAAGAAAACATTATACGTACAAAACAATTAGGTCTTTGTCCAAACTTTGTCATGTTTATTAACTGTGACCGTTCGCGTAATTCTTGTAAAATTCTTACCAAGAACTTAATAACAACAATTTAGAACTTACAGCACTGAACAGAGTTAAAAAAATACTGTCTATTCAGAATAGTTAATGGACTAGAGGTATCTAATCAAACAATGATAAAAATTTAGTATTGACATTTTTTTGTGGTTTTCAAGTGAATGTGGAAGTTATTTATTAGGTAGGCACAGAGGTTTTTAAGCGTCTTTTTATTTAATGCACTAAAATGCATTCACATTTGAATGTTAATCTTGAGCATTATGCCACGTAAGATTAACGAGCTACTAGCACGCGATGTTTAGCTTTGTTTAAGTCCTACTGGTGTAAAAAAAAGACGTAGTGTAAGAAATAGTGATGTATGAGTTCTTTATAATCGTTTAAAGATTTATATTTAACTAGCTTTTGCCCGCGACTCCCTCTGCGTGAAATTTAAAAATAACAAAGAAATGATAAAATATAGCCTATGTTACTCACCGATAAATTACCTTTCTAACTGTGAAGGAATTTTTAAAATCGGCTCAGTAGTTTTTAAGCCTACTTATTACAATAAAAAAAAACAAAGTTTTCCCCTTTATATTAGTATACATCATTAGATAAGTGAAAAACTACACTGGCTTATTTTAAATTAATATTAATATGGAAACTTAAGATTCGATATCTCCAAAACAAATGATGAAGATACACTAAGGGTTAACATACACGATCAGCTTCAGTCGTTATAGTAATTCCAGGTATGTTTTATAAAACAAATATTCCTTAGAACTTCTTTGATCCTGAAAAAAAAAAGAAAGTTTAAGAGGCAAATATTTATTTCTTCACTTTCATTTTATTTTACAAATTTTTAGAACGATAACTTTCTTAGCCCGGTTACATACTGAAAAGCTTTATAAAAAATCATCGTAACATTTCAAAGTACACTATACCCATGAGTCCTGGTCCGCTCTCAACGCATAAAACGCCGCGGTAAGCTAGTTTTATTGCTCAAAGTGTAATCCTAATAAAAGGAACGTAAGCTAACCTACGTAACTAAAGGTACCTAACTTTTAGAGTTCTGCAAAATTAACAGTTACAATTATACCTTTTAATAACAAAACTAATGTACTTTTTTAATTTCAAGTGAATGTATGTATATGTATATGTATAAATGCGACAGTTTAGAAGGTTGGATGGATGGATGTTAAAACGGCTGAACATATTTCGATGAAATTTTGTATAAATGTAGATGTCTGGAAGAACACATAGGCTATTTTTGCTTTTTTTAAATAATTCCAAGCGGACGAAGTCACAGGCTAGTGGAAAGATTACATAATAATTATTACTCTATTATTTACTTAAATCAATATACATAAGTCTAATACAAATTTAGCTTTTGCACTCAATTTACCTTGTGTAAAATGTCAACAACTTCATAGTAATTAGGACTTTACTTTTGATGAAAAGCATGTGTTTTCCATTTGTAGACCGCAGGTGTAATTTGATACCAATATGTTGGCAAAGGCCTTTCAAAAATCAATATACATATCTGGTCGAATTTAAAAATTAAAAGTTTCAAAGCACAGAAAAATTGTAAGCACTTAACGAGATATTTTATCCAGCGTATGTGGATTTCGTTTATCAATTTCCCTGTGGCCCGGCGTTTTATTGGGTTAAGTTAA
>LD688955.1:5571253-5590058 GCA_003118335.3 Papilio memnon | reverse complement strand
TGAAGGGTAGCTGACATAGACGGACCGCTATCTCTGGAACGGGTGGACCGATTTGGACGGGACTTTGGAAGGTAGCTAGTAAAAAGTAGACGCACGGGGTAATGTTATAGAGGACCACTTTTTTAAATTAACGCTAACGAAGTTTGCGGGTGACAGCTCGTATTTAATATGGTAAAAAATATCTTTATAGAAAATGACTCATCTAATGAAAATATTTACGCATGTAACTTCCACTTTTCATCGAATCATAAAGTATTGACAAGGGATGGATAAAGGTAAAATAAGAGTGGGCGCATACCTTTGACTAAACTATCGTACAACTGTTGTGCGATTGTCGATTTTTTCGCAGCCTATTCAATTGTTTAGTTGCACAACTAAAAATCGAATAGTGTGCGCATTCCATATAAGCTTAGAGGAATCAAAGCGAGACTAAACAGTTGTGCGATAGTTTAGTTTCAGGTGTGCGCAAGCTCTTAATACGGTAAAAATATCTGTATAGAAGATGATGATGTATAGAATTATGACTTTATTTATGTATGCATCTTCCATATTTCAACGAATTATAAACTATTTGTTAAGGGATGGATAATGGTAAACATACTCGATAACATTAGCTTTTATGAGCGTTTTATTCTTTCATTCGACGATGGGGACATAAACCAGACAGTGTTAAGAATGAATGTGGATGGCTACAAAGGAAGAGGAAGACCAAAAAAGTATGGGTGGATTGTGTGAAAGAGGATATGCTTAAGAAGGGAGTGGATTCAGATATGACGGCTGATAGAAATGTATGGAAGAGTAGCACATACTGTGCCAACCCTCCGTAAGGGATAAGGGCAAGTTGAAGAAATTCCATAGACAATTGTTGTTACATTGTTGCGCCGACCCTACGGGAGTAGGATAAGGAGAAAGATGACCATGAATTGTTATTACATTAATGTTTTAAAAACACAAAAAAAAGAAAAATGTCTATAACATGTAATTATTTCAAAGTAATTTTGGACATTTTACAAAATATGAACATATTATAACATGTTATGATTGACTTTAAACAAAATCATGTTCCGGTATAAGAACCACAGAAGATGATATTATTTTTAGATCGTATGAAATAAAAATATGGACGATTTGCTTCAAAAACTTTAGGTTCGCCAACTATAGCAGACAAAGCAGTGATGAGAACAGCTGTAAAGAAAATAAGATAAATTACTGTTTTAGATATCTCAAGCCTTTTTGCTAAATTAATGCTGAATACCGTACCCAAAGATGGGACTTTAATATATTGGGCGCTAATTAAATAATTTCTGAAGTAACACTGACTGGATGGTAATGATTTTGTCCTTAACACAGAGGGAACTATTAAACGTGTCTTCTGTACGGAGAACTTTTGTTTAACTGTACCAGTCTTAATTTAAATATATTTGGATTAAGAAGATATTGGCGAGTAACTTCAGTCTGGTTTCATTTCATATTTTATTCCACAGGCTTATCCTTTTTGTTTTAGTCTCATGTGAATTTATCTTTGAATAATAGACCGTCATCTAAATTGACATTTATCGGTTGTTTTTCTTACGAAAATTATATTGACTTAATAAAAAATTTATATTGGTATTTTATAATTACGCGATTTAAATAAAATGTGGAATTTGATTTTAATTAATACCATTTAATATCAATTAAATAATTGGGATAACGTATCATTTGCCAGTAAAACCGCCGCAGAACAAAATATTCCTCTGATTATTTATAAAGTAAATGTAAGGACGATTTGCTTCAAAAACTTTTGGTTCTGGCTTTGGTAGAGGTAATGCATTAGTGCTGATGACTACAGCTGCAAAAAAAATTGTATACTTTGTTAAAAGAATTATTTACTTTAAGTTAAATTCTTTAAATATAAGTAATGTAGAATATAAAAATGATTGGTTAATATCCGTTGCATATTAATAATAAAGAAATACGTTTAATTGCAAATAATATATCGTTTAATCGAAATCAGGGAAGTATTGTGGAAGACAATAGAATATTATGGCCCAGTGTAGGCACCACAGAAAAGAATGTTCTTCTTCTGATTTATAAAATAATAATAAGGACGATTCGCTTCAAAAACTTTTGGTTCAGAAATCCTCACTGAAGTAACGCCAACGGTTATAGCTGTGAAGAGAATAACATAACATTGACACGAGTCTACAGATTTAAATTGCCCAAAAGCCGATAGTGACCTAGTAATTGATAGTTTTAAGTTTAGGGCCTCATAATAAGATATTTGATAACTTAATTCGTGCTATTTACTCATAAAATATTAGCTCCATTCCGCTAAAAAAATAATAGAAATATTTCATTTACGTATTCATAATCTAACACCGAAAAGATTAAAGTCTAGAGTCTATACAATATTCGTGAGTGCGTATTGAAAGTAAATTTATTTTAAAAATCTGCGTTTACATCTGTTTTAGGTATGCTTCCGGTTCTTTATGACAAACGTCGTACTTAAAATTATTAATTGTCTACTGATCGTGTTACTTAGTATAACTATAGTAGAAATCTACACCAAGGGTTTGCTTCATCATGTCTCTAGTATGGCAGTAACTGTTTATTATAACACTAGTTGTTGATCGCGATTACGTCCAATTTAAATGATATTAATAGTAAAGAAATATAGCTCAGATTACTTACTGATAACATAGCTTTTTAATTGTGACAGAATTTTTGAAATCGACGCAGTAGTTTTTGAGTTATTTCAATACTTACAAAAATACAAAAACATAAATCTTCCCTCATCGTAATATTAGTATAGATTAAACGTACCGTTTGCTGCCGCTGCTTCTGAACCCATTTCAGTGATTTCTACAGTAGCTTTTTGAATGGCTGCAGATACATAGAGTTGTTCAAAAACTTTAAGCATTCCAACAATCTCTTTATTATTAGGGTTCAGTATTTCGGTGATATTTACCTGGAAAACAGATTTTTTGTGAATAACGTAAGCTGGTAAGCATTTATCATGATAAGTTTATAAATATGGAATAATAGCTGTTTTCTGGAATTTAAAAAAAGTTTTTTTTTTAGTTTTACAACTATGCCAAATTTCATCGAGATACGTTAAGACGTCTCGGATATTCGTAGTAACAAACATTTATTTGTTTATCATCCATCCATCTAAACATTCGCATTTATAATATTGTAGAAGAGTTAGATTTTGAACTCAATCAAAACTCAATTGACCTCAGGAACAGAAACGGATAGTGTCCATAATAAAAAACTTACTTTTTCAAATACTTTCGTTAGATCAGTAGTCGTGGATGTTTTTATTGACGGTAAATATACTTTAACTTCCTGATTTTGCAATCCATCGACTATAGAATTAAAAGTTTGTGGATCTTGTAGCTTTTGTGCCAGGCCTTCTAGAGAATAAGTGTCCTCCGATGTTGGTAAAACGCATAATAGACTGTAGTTTCTATCTTGATATAATAATTCCAGTGCCTGCAATAAAAATAATATATTACGTGTTATTATTACGTTACTTGATGATTCATTTTTCAATTTACTTTGATGACAAATGTTGAAAATATTGTTACCTTTAATTCTAGTGTGGGACTCTCCATATATCTGAAGTAGCCTTTTTGATACATCATATTGACTGTTCTAGTTTTATCTTTTGTGATGTGAAAATCTTTCTTTTGCGTATTCTTTGGGTTAAAGGGTTTCGACCAATTACCCTGCAAATAAATTTTCAAAATATATTATAGTTTTAACTTACTTTAAAAATTATATTTATAAATGTTTTTAAACTGTTTTATTTACCTTGAAGTAAATAGCGTTTACCATAACCAATCGTGTCAATTCGTTCAACAACCTTTCCTCGACAAGATTTGTTATAAGACCTTCTGTTTGGGCTTTCACCTGAAATTTTATTTCTTAAATTTTAGAGTTTATTCGTCCTAAGTGATAGTTCTTTTTTGTTTTCTTTATCTTGGAAATACCAGTCCCTGTAACTTGTACGTACCCAATCGTTAATAGTTTTCGCCGCAGCCGCTGGTAGACTGAAGTCTAAATTTTCTGCTTCAGCATCGAAGTAAACTTTTGTGTCGTATTTGAAAGGATCACTCAATTCATATTGTTTATTGGCATAAACCTTTTGCGCCAAATTCAGTGTCACATTCTTTGGTAACTTGAAATTATCTAAAAGCCTTCTAAATCCTTGGCGAATCTGTGAAAACAACGATTCTATTAAATAATACGAAGTAACGAATCTAATAGTTATTTTAGTAAAAAAATTTCAATTACCTCATCCTTGTTAGTGACATTCAATACATTTGTAATTTGCGCAAAGGCCTTCCCAATCGTGTATAATGCAATTTCTCCTAGCGGTATCAGAACCGAAAATGGCGACGCTATGAAACTTTCATTGGGATTTTCATTTGTTTTAAACTGCAAAAGAAGACATTCTTATTAAGGAGCATGTTCTATAGTTTTAGTAGACTATGGCCCCCGCAACTCCGTTACTCACTTGTAAAAATGTTTGGGTAAAACGTGCGTTCCCGGCCAAAATTTTTTCTAAAGCTTTATCTGCATCTACTTCATCAGGGGGCGTGGTTACTGTTGTTGGCACTTCTGTTGTTGTTGTCGGAGTCTCGGTGGTAGTGGCTGTAAAAATTGGCCTCGATAAATTACATCTAATCAAGTATAATTACCATTTAAAAGTTTAGTCACCTTGAATTTTTAAATTATGAAAACCATAACAAAAGTGAAGAACATTTTTACTCTACTTAAAATATACCGATGTTAAACTTTTAATGAATAGCTGAAAAGACAATAAGATTTTTTTTTCAATATTTCTAATGTTGACTAGTTATAATGGACGCCTATTGACCGAAACTCAACCATTATTCATAATCAAAGACAATTTTTAAATTCAAAATTGCTTTATGCACTTCTCCACATTAACTAAACCTGGGTTTAATTTCACGTTCCTCAGATCGCGCAATTTTCCATAAAAAGGGTAAAAATACTCACTTCACAGTTTTAATGTATGAATGTCTTTGTAATTATAACAAAGTTTACTAACTGTACTGTCCGTTGTCTACAACACATTTTCCTTCATCGCTACTCACGTAACCAAGTAGACATTGACAACCCTTTTGACAGCAATCAGATGCAGATGCACAATTTTCATAATATTCGTTTACACCTCGACATTTTGGATCTGTAATAAAGTGTGTACTTCTCTAACAAACTCATTAAATTAAAAATGTTTCGAGCAATGACAGTTAGAGTTCGTAACAGCTTTAACTCATACAAGAATAACTCGCTCCAGTAACGGTACTATAGCTATTAGCGCCCTGGGCGAGATTTTAACGCGCCCCATTTTAGCACTGTGGGTGTAAACAAGGTTATGTGAAATTGTCTGATGTAGAGCTGTGGCGCCTCTTTTGGTCCAGCGCCCTGAGCGGTCACATAACCGCGCCTTACCCTAACCTGTTTGGCTCGACCGGTGCAATGACATGGCCATATAGAAGACAGACGTAAAGTTGAACTCTCAGAAACCAAATTTTAGTTCTTTTCCGCCCTTTTCTAATGAAGAAAGATTATAAAAAAAGATTATTTAAGGGTAGTACGAGTACTTACCTTTTCTTTCCGGACAATTATTAATAGGGACACATTTCCCTTTAACGTTTCTCAAATGATTCTTCTTACATACGCAACCGTGAATACAACTACATCTAACAACATCAATACAAACAGCAGGTCGTTTAAGATCCGAGCAATTGCGTCTGTCGCATCCTCCATTGACGCAATCAGAAAATCTTTCTAACTGGCTTCGGCAAACTAGAGAAATAAAATTTCTTCATACACTCAGAAATAACTATTAAAGGTTATCAAGGTCCCTTGCTCGGAATGTCAAAATATATAAAGCGACTAAATGATATTGTTGATCAATTTTAGTGATGAGTTACAGCATATTTTGTCCAAGCCCTGAACAAATAAATGGTAAGCATTTGTTTATACCTAGCAGCGCGTGTAGCATATCAGGCTTATAAATTAAGATTCGTGTGAAAATGAAATCAATAATTGCTAAAATTTGTATACTGGAAAATGTTACTTACATTTATTTTTCGCAATGCATTTGCCTTTATCATTACGAGCATAATCATTTTCACAACGACAGCCTACAACACAGCAATCGTCTACAACTTGAGTGCTTGATTCACATGTTTCGTAATATTCATGGGGTCCATCGCATGCGCATTCTGATGCATCTACACAAACATATATTAATAAAACACTTCACACAACACTATTAATAAACAATGTAAATAGTCGAATAGGCTGCGAATCTATCGACAGTCACATACTTAGTTTAGTAAAATTTCTAATACTTTCATCGCATGTATCGGACGACACATAGAAGGAACTCTGCGAGTAAGTTGAAGCAGACGACGATGATGAGGTTAAATTAGAGTTGTCGTAAGAAGCGCCATCTATTGAAATTGATAAAACGATTTTGTTTAAATATATAATTCGACGTAAAAGACTAACTTTAACTTGTATCATACATAATACTGAATTTTGTTTATCACCTTTAAGATGAAGATAATACACCTATTTGTTGATAATTCAGTTGGTTAATGATAAATATTAGCGACCCCCTTCGACCAATGCTACGACTTTTTATTTTTTACTAGCTGCTCCCGTGCGGCTTCATCCGCGTGAAATTATAAAAACTTTATCTTATTATTTACATTTGTGACATTCCCAACAAATGTCAAATGCACAAAAGACAACGATGGTAATTTTGCTTCCTTGATGTTGGCAGCAACTTATGGTCTCTTTCCCACATTAAGAATTTTATCCAATTTATTTACCTCCTAAGTTTAATAGCGTGAAAATATATAGCCTAAAGCGTGACGTAATTTTAGGGGTTTTCATTAAAATAAGAATTATTCAAAAATATCCTGTAATTGCTGACATCGTGCGCCAAAAAGAAGTGTGAGTTTACACTTTATATTATATTTATATTAAATATAGTATATTATTATTTATATTAAGTATAGATTAGAACTCAAAAGAATGGAAATCACCGAGTTGTCAAAGTAATTCTAAAGTTATAATCAAAGTAATATCTATTTTATAATTAATTAATTATAACCTCATACCTGAACATAGCACCGTTAAAAAATTTGCTGCGAGCAGTAAAATAATGAGTGTTTTCAACATTGTATTCAATTATCACCTGCAATTAATTCAAGGTTCTCCACAACTTATATAGCGTTTCGTGCAACTGTTATAACATCGTGTATCGCAAAGTAATTATTTTATTAGTTATTTTAACAGACGGTACGGTATTGTCTTTTAATATTTGCTCCAAATTGCTATTATCTTTCATTTCCTTTTTTAAACTAATTAAACAGACGCCGATGTGTTTGTGAGCTCAAATTACGTATTTCTTATTCAATGATAGGCGTGAATATGTTTTACACAGATAAAGTCGTTTTTTAAAAATATTTTTTACTATCATACAATAAGTAATGTTATGGTCAAGCACGAATTACTTTTTTATTTGAACACGTGTTTTAGATTTACCAACAATAAAATATAACATCCAATTTTTATTACATTGTGTGCTTTTGTTATCTTGATATGACATAATAATTATTATTATGTTAATACTTATTGGTAAAGAAAGAATTGCGAGCGTTTTTTTTTTTTAGGAAAATAGAAACATGGAACTAAGGGATAGGCAGAGACACAGGACTAATGACACCAAAAGAGCTTAGAAATTATGCATTTTTGACACCTTTCTGCTTCCAATTTAAACCGTTTTATTATTTTTTCTCAAAATTCTCAACCGACGTTTCTATCATAGTAATCATTTCACCAGAAATTTAAGTAACATTATTTATAACAAATAAGGTCTTCTTTAAGAGAATATTCGTGTATTTGTGTGTTTTATTTTCCAGTGTATGTTCCACAAAACAATACGTTTTTTTTATATAGAACAAAATATATAAATGGTCGGTTGGCATTAAAAACTGCTGACCCCATAGGTCCCATTCTCAGGCCAGTTATTATAGCTGGAAAAAAATTATATTATGTTTCCAATTGTAGTTACATGTGTGCCAATTTTTTTTTATTTTAAATGAATACGTACCATTCGCCACAGATACTTCTGTACCTGACTCAGTGATAACTAACACTGCTTTTTGGATAGCTACGGTAACGTGCATTGGTTGAATGTATTCTAGTATCTCACTTATGTCAGTTGTATCTGGGTTAAATATTTCAGTAACATTTACCTGTAAACGAAGATTAGTGTTATCGATGTATTTTTAACCGACTTCCCAAAAGTAGGTTATGAATTCGTCTGTAATTTTTTTTTTAATAAATTCCTCCAAATCGTGTAGCACGCCATGCATCTTCAATTCAGTACAAAAGTGAATTTGTGTTCGAGTTGGTTCTCAGCGAGTTAAATTATACTTCTGGACTTACTCCTTCTAGAATTTTCTTTAGATCTGTTGTTGTAGTAGTTTCTATTGAAGGTAAATGTACTTCAACACCCTCAAATGATAAATCGTTAATTATTCCTTGAAAAACATTTGGTTCTTGAATCTTTTGTACTACACCTTCTACGCTGTAATCATCTTCAGACGTTGGCAAAACAATCAAGAGGCTATAATCTTCGTCTTCATACTTTAGTTCTAATGCCTAAAAAAACCATTGGTTGTAATCGCGAAATCAACAGTTAAATTTTAACTATATTAGCCGAAGCTGTAGTTGTAAGAATTAGAGAAATCTAATTATTTACCTGTATTTGTAGTGCAGAGTTCTCAGCGTACAAAAAATTTCCTTCTTGAAACATCATATTAACAGTTGTTACTTCATCTTTTGTTACATGAAAGTCTTTTGGTTTAGTATCATTTGGGTCAAATGGAGATTGCCATGCAGCCTTAAACGTTTAGTAAATTATTTCGGACACCAAGAACTTTTCTCATCTAATATTATAGTTTGTATAAACATACTTACTTTGAAATGAATTGCATTAACTAAAACCATTTGTGTAAAGACGTCCAACATATCTGCGTTAACAAGTTCTGGTATTTTGCCATCTGTTTTTTTATTCACCTGCAATAAAACTTTGATGAATACAAAACGTATTTTAATATTAGTTTTTTTTTTCGATTACTGCATAGTTTGGTCATACCCAGTCATTGATTATTCCTGCTGCTTCCTGGTTTTTACTGAAATCTAAATTCTGTGCTTCTGCATCAAAATAAGCTTTGGTATCATATTTAAATCCATCAGTAAAATCGAATGCGAGACTGCCGTATACTTTTTGAGCAAAAGTAATTGTTACTTTTTGTGACAACTCAAAACTATCCAAAAGATTTCTGAATCCCTGTCGAAGCTAGAACATAAACAGTATTGCATTATTCAATGAATTATTAAAAAAATCTATTGTATGTTGCAAGGAAAATAAGTAAACCTCATCTCTTTCATCTATATTCAAAACATTAGAAAGTTGTTCGTAGGCTATTCCAGTGGCATATAGCGTAAGTTCCGCTAAAGGCAGCAACACAGAGAATGGCGATGCTATGAAACTTTTTCCAGGATTTTCTCTTGTTTTCAACTAAAACAAAATTAAACACGTTAATCTGTTAATTATAAAGATTTGAATATAATCTTAAATGATTAATCAAAACTTACATTTAAAAAATTTGTAGTAAATGCCTCATTGCCTTGCCAAATTTTATTTAAGGCTACATCAGAATTCGGAACATCGGCGATGTTAGCTAAAAAAAATTAATTAACACATGATAATAAAACGGTAAGTGGATGATGTATAAATAGCAAACATATAACTTTGATAACGCTACTGACGGCTCGCGATCAGGAAAATATTAGATACGATAGCTTCATAGCTAAAAGAGCCGTCAATTCCCTACGTCGAACATTTCCATACCGATAAGCGTAAGCAATTATTCAATTCTGAATATGGTTTATTAGTAAAACATTTTCTTATCCTAAAACCGGTTTAGTAATAATGTAATACAAACGTATATTCTAGTACGTAAGCCAAGTAAGAGGATAGATTTTTACATACTTGTTATGTAGTTTTTAGCTAAGAATGATTAATAGAATTGAACTATCATACCTGTACATATTGTACATAAGGCCAGGAATAGAAGTACAAGTGTTTTCGACATCGCATAAAACAAACAGGCATTTTCCAAGGTTATCTATTCTTATATACCAATTCATGCTATTGTAACTAACGTTGCGGATATAAATCGAATTTTTCACCGTTTAATCGAATTTATTTTGTTATTTTATTATGAAACCATATCGTTAAGATTGTTCTTATTTTATAATTATAAAAATCATGTGAGCAAATATGTACTTCACAGTCTGATTTTTTTTTCTCCCATAGAAACCATAATTATAATCTAGGTTTTTTTGTATAGCCTGACAAACGAACAAACGTCCACCGATATTCGCGAAAATAGCGAAGCGAACGCCAGTGACATCCGAAATTGCAGATACGTTACCTACCTTGTTGAATTATCAACAGAGTAGGGGATTCATAGAAAGAGGATGTTTTCCCTACCGCGTCCCAATATCTCCCAAATAAGCCTTCCCATTTCTATTCTGACTGGAAAGTTTGAAAGGGGAAGAAGACTAAAATGAGTTCTCCGGCAGACATACTCATCATACGAAAAGCAGGATTGGATTCACTTCACGCCTATCTTCTGCGTGGCTTTACACGAGGCGAGTCGGCCAGTTCGTGCGAAAATGTTTTAGCGGGCTCTACCACTGTTAAAATCTAATTCATCTAGGTAATAGTCAAAAATATAAATTAGAGATTACCAATGAAGCAGGCCGCAGTTGAGATGTACAATGTGTGATAAAACTTCGATTATAAACTCGTAAAATAAGATGGGGTAATAATATTTTTAATTTTATTAACTGCATTTACGCAAACATTCTGAATATCTACATAATGCAATAAAAATATGAAACAACGACGGTTTTTATTTAATCAAATGTTAACGCAACGTCTGCAACAGAAATTTCATGGAATGGGAATTTCTTTTGTTTTCTGTAGTACATTTGTTATTACTCTATACTAATATAATAAAGCGTAAACACACACTTCTTTGTTGCCTAAGATATCAGCAATTACAGCATATTTTTGAATAATTATTTTTTTAATAAGAACCCCTACAATTGCGTCAAGCTTTATGCTATATATTTCCACGCTATTAAACTTAGGGGTAAATAAATTGGATAAAAAACCTAATGTGAGAAAGATACCATAAGTTGCTGCCTACATCAAGGAAGCCAAATTGCCATCGTTGATATTTGTACATTTGACATTTACAATTGAGAATGTCACAAATGTAAATAATACATATTTTTTTATAATTTCACGCGGATGAAGCCGCACGGGAACAGCTAGTATTTAATAAGTAGCGGAAGAACAGTCTTAGTCCTTTTACTGTTTCCATCCATTCAATAAAGTAAACTAACGGGATATGGATTTGCTGAAGAGGCAATGAACAGGTTATATATTTTCTAATCGGTTCATTAAAGAAAGATAGCATCGCTTTAACCAACTTGCCAAAAGAAGGTCCTCAATTCGTCTGTAGGTTTTTATAGTAGTCACCTTCTGCCAACAAACATACATCCTAAGGCCAACCTAGGACACGGTTAACTGCTTAAGTTGTTGCCATTTTATCACCATGCCTTAAACATCGCCTATACATAGTGCCCTTACCTGTCAAATAACAGTGGTAGAGCCCGCTTTAACATCTTAGCACGAATGGGTCGGCTCAAAAAAAAATAACATTTTCTATGTCTTATTGTTTGTATTATCATATTTATTGAAACAAAAATAGAATTAACTCAGCTAATCTCCATTGTATGCTCCACAGAACAAAACGTTATTCTCGTATAGAATAAAATAAAGGAAAGGCCGGTTAGCGTTGAATGTCATTGGGGCTGGTATGAGCTGTGGCGCCAATGGTCGTATTACTATATCTGTAAACAAAAATCACAATACTATGAAGTTCTGAAAGAGGTTAAGCATAGTATAAACATTACGAAATAAACAAAGTTAAAAGTCTGTTGCCATAATATTTTGTACCCGCTAATTCACAAATGGGAGTTGCACGGTAGCTCCATCTATTAGATAGTCCATCTACTAAATATCTTATAGACAGGTCTTAGGAGATTATTTAAAAAAATATATCTTAGGTCTCCAATGAGGTTATAACTAGGAACTTATTCTAAAGAAATGTATGTATGTATAATAAATCAAACAAAAAGGCGAATTTTAATAAATTCCCGCACCAATGGTTAAATTTTGTATAGCATATGAGGTTAAAATAAAAGCAAATAGTCACCTCTATCACCTAACGAGAATACTTCGAATTACCAATAACCATGTACAAGCAATCAACTTGCTCAGCTTACAGGAACCAACGATAGGTGACTAATTTCAATTCACTTTTAAATTTTAAGATTTTTTATAATACATACTATTTGATGCAGCTGCTTTTGAACCCAACTCATTGATAACCACGACAGCTTTTTGAACAGCAATAGAGATATGTAATGATTGATTATTTTTCAGTAACCCATTAAGATCGGAATTGCCGGGTACGAACATTTCGGTGACATTTACCTGCGTACATTAACACTTTTAATACCAATATAAGTTACATATTTTTTTATCGTTATATAAATATTTAGCTCTTGTTCGCGACTTCGCTCGCGTTAATTTAAAAACAATAAAAAATATAGCCTTTGCTACTCAATGTTAACGTAGCTTTTTAACGGTGATTTTTTAAATCGGCCAAGTTGTTTTTGAGTTATTTCAATACGTACAAAAATACTATAAATCTATACTAATAGAATAAAGCGTAAACACACACTTCTTTGTTGCCTAAGATGTCAGCAATCACAGCATATTTTTGAATTATTATTTTTTTAATAAAAAGCCCTACACTTACGACACGCTTTGGGCTATATATTTTCACGCCATTAAAGTTAAGGGGTAAACATTTTGGATAAAAACCCCAATGTGGGAAAGAGACTATAAGTTGGTACCAACATCAAGGAAGCAAGATTGGAATGCTTTGTCATCATGTCATGTCATTTTGACATTTTCAATTGATAATTGTCAAATGTAAAGAATAAAATTAATAATTTCATGCGGATGAAGCCGCACAGGAACAGCTAGTCATTCCTATTTATAATGTTAGTATGGATTTTTTTCATATTTACGTCTTTTAGGATTCCCTGTAAATCAGTTGTAGTTGAAGTTTCTATAGACGGTAATGATACTTCTACGTCTGAGTATCTCAAGTCATCGAGAATTCCTTTAAACACTAGGGGATTCCTAATCTTTTGAACCACATTTTTCAAACTATAATCAACTTGTGACGTGGGTAGTATAGCTAAAAGGCTGTAATGCTGGCCCGTATACGGCAGTTGCAAAGCCTGAAATAACAGACACAAAAATTATGAAAAGCTTCAATATAAACTTGACATTTGAATAGTTTTATTTCAAATTTCATTACGCCCTATGTCTTTTAACAGGAAATTGTCACGAAATATTTTAAACAATTGAATTATTTTACCTTTAAATGAAGATCTGTATTTTCCGTGTATTTAAATATATTCTCTTGATACATCATTTTAACTTTAACTTTATTGCCTGGCGACAAATAAAAGTCTTTCTCTTTCGTGTTATTTGCATTGAAAGAATAGTCCCAATCACCCTAAAAGTATGCATCATGATAATTTATTTTAGTGTATTCATAGGATTGTATTTTTTGGCTACAAATTATCTTACCTTGAAATAAATGGCGTTAACTAAAACCATCTTTGTTAATCTGTCCAACACATTGGGTTCAACAACTTGTGAAATGAGACCATGCGTTTGTTCTTGCACCTTTAATCAAAGAAAGTTATATAATATTTAAAATTATATTGAAATTTAGTCATTTAGTTTTTGTACCATGTAATTTATAACTCACGATGAAATTACATCGAAATTTTATTATATTAACAAACATACGTGCTGAACAACAGTAAAATATAATTACAATTAATAATTGGTTCTAAGTAGGTTTTATGATGACCATTTGTTGTATTAAATTCGATCTTTACTGGGAACAAAATTTCTTTGACTACACATACCCATTTGTTGATTATTGTCGCTGCTTCTTGCTTCTTATCAAAGTCTACATTTTGAGCTTCGGCATTAAAATAATCCTTAGTGTCGGATTTAAAGTTTTCAGATAATTCTGTGTTTACGTTGGAGTAGACTCTCTGAGCTAAAGAAATTTGTATATGGTCAGAAGATGGAAAAGACTTTAAAATTTCACGGAAACCACCTCCAACCTAAAAGAAAAATGCTATAAATAATATTGAGAAATAAAACTTAAAGGCCGGCAACGCATCTGCGGTTCCTCAAGTGTTGCGAATGTCTATGCGCGTTGGTGATCTCTTCTCATTGGGGTTAAATACATAGTTACTAAAATACTGAATAAATTGAATACCTCTGTTTTATTGTCGACAATAAGAACATTTGTTAGTTGATCGTGTGTTGTTCCATCAGAGTACAGTGCAAGTTGCGCCAGGGGTATCAGAACAGAAAATGGAGATGCTATAAAACTCTCATCGGGACTTTCATTTAGTTTTGACTGAAAACAAAAATCAAATTTTTGAACGATTAAAATTACTGGCAACTAATAATTTTAAGTACTGTCTGAATATGAATTGTGCGTGATAGATGTCAAACGGCGATCGAATGAAAGATGACAGTTGTCATTGAATGGTGTTAATCTCTGTAAATGTTTGCAATTCGGTTAGAGTGTGCTGTGAAGCTATCAATTAAGATGGTGGTCAACGATAGTGTTTCTAATGTTGCGCGATTGTGATTTTATTATGTCCGACATACGCACGCCTACAATGGAAGGTCGTTATCGTGTATATGATCTATCTGCGGAATTGAATTCTACAAACCGCTCATCACTCCGACATATACATTTCGAAAATCATATGTATCGTTACGAGCATGGGGATAGAAGAGTTAAAACAACTTGATAGTTAATTCTACTTTAATTTATTCGTGACACACTAACCGGGATTACCGCACTATCACAATTATTTCCTAAAACTACTTGACACACACCAACAAAGAGTCACTAGCACTGCACACTTCACAAAACACCACTAACACTAGCACTTTCACTTCGCGGTCAGTTTATCTTCTTCGCAATTCACTTAGTACTTCTTCACAGTTCACTTTCCACCGCAAGGCTTCTCAGGTCGGATCTGGCTCCCCTTATATAGCCCGAATATTGATCTTCTTTTCGTTATTCTTTTGTTATTTTGTTACAGTACATTCTCGATTGTTCTTGATTTTCGATGTCGCTTCGAATATTCCTTTTAAATCTACTAATGAATGTCTTTTCCGCTACTCGCCAACAGATGGCGTTGCGACAGAACATTCTGGAAACATCCCGATTATTCGATGGACCTCAATTTTAGTACTCGCCGTCAGATGGCGCTGCGATAGAATTTTCTGGAAACAGCTCGATTTTTCCACGGACATGAAATCTCATCTACTCATCAATACTCGTAGATACGTTGCGAAAACATAAATTGGTATTATTACGGTTAAAAGATTAAAAATAAATAATACTTGCATTTAAATAGTTTAGTGTGAACCCCGTATTTGCTAGCCATAATTCTTTAACGGCAGTATCGAACCTTGGTATAGCTAGAATGAGTAAAAATAAAAATTAAATAAAAAAGAGTTCCGTGTAAAAATTGTAATGAAAAATTACATTTCATTTTCAACCAAAATTGGATAATAATCCATACATTAAAACTCATACCTGAACATAATGTAAAAATGTATCCGTTAGTTACAGAGAGAAATAAAAGCGTTTTCATCATGGTGTGCCGCGCATGCCGATTCGCTTTAAGGTTTCTAGAATTTATACAGCAATTTAAGTTGTTGTAACTAATTACCGTTATGAAGTAAAACCATACCTGATTTAAACACTATAATAGTATATGATTTTGTAGGGTCTTTCTTGGCTTATCATAAAATTATATTTCATTTATAATATTTTGTTTCTAAAATAGTATCTATTCAATACGGAATACGTACTAGAAGGTAGAAAATTTGTAAGGTAGGTTTCGGTATTAAAAAAATATGTTAAAATCAAACAGAAAACATACACCTAAGTTAAAAATCAGCTTCTCTATAAACCCGAAATAACCTATAATTAAATGTATAATATCGTTCTATTCACACAGCTTAAAAATTGTTTGAAGGATCTCTAAATTAAGATATTTTTTATGACGTGTGACTAACTAATTTTATCCGCATACTAAACGCGTGAAATTATTCTCCTTATCGAGCAAAACGAAATACACAATAATAAAGCAAACATAAATTAAACGGATTTTAAAACATTAGCAATAATACGTTGAGTTTAGTATATTTAAACAAAAACCTTTGTAAGTCTGTACCAAGGTCAGTTGGCAATAGGTGATTGATCTCTAAGAAACAGACATAAAATCGTTTTATTTAGATACCGCCAGTGCAAAGTTCTAGCTATTAGTTTTAATAATATTGTGAAAATTTTATTAAAAAGTGCGATGTAATCTACCGTTGAACTACCTTAAGAAGTTGTTAAATAATTTGAAAAAGTGCTTTTAACTCTAAAATCGAATATTCGAACAGAAATAATAAATAACTTTAACAAAGTTCACTCAACTCGGAGAAACTTGGAACGGATTTACAACTTTGACGTACTTGTTAAGGTAAAGATTGGTGGTCCTGCAAATTAGTTGATCGTTAGTTTCTTGCGAACTTCAAAACGAACTATCGACCATCAACTATAAACATCGACTAAGTTCTAAGCAAGGGAAAGTTACTCGAATTTCGATCCATCTTGTCGCTTACTCAACTTTAAGTGCACAAGTCAACTCTTTAGGAAACTCGAGTGTTTAAGATGAATAATTTATTGTTTTGATCAAGGTAATTTCAAGTTAGTTTCATGTAAAGTTTTATAACTATGAAAACTGCTTGATTTTTATAGTTTATCATCTACATCATATAATAATAATAGAAACATACCTACAAACTTCATATTCACATTAAGTAAAAATTGGAGTTTATGATTTAAGATCTCGTAAAAAAAAGACTACGTATTCCAATAAAAAACAGTCATATAAATGGGAAGCGCATGCGCAATAACAGATGTCTCTCATCCATATGCATTCGTTTATCTGACAATTGACGGATTACAGTATTCAATATTGTCTGCGTTAATTTGAATAGAATACCTAACTTCCCGGAGAAAATTGGAACGATATCTGAATACTCCTCGGCAATTTCAAAACAAATATGTTAATTTATTCCCCGATAGACTACGACCATTTCCATAATTTGATTGCTTCGAGCTTGTATTAAAAGAATCGCGATATTGAATTATGGGTTTTATTAAAAGATTCAGCAATTTAAATAAAAGCATTTCGTTGTAGCGGTCAAGGAATTAATAACAGTTTTTGGGAGAGTCGAAGTGAGTTTTTATTTTGCAGAGATTTTTAATTGGCTTTTAGTTTTTTTATATTCTAATAAGTTAGAAGTTAAAGATTTTTTTTTAATTGATGGATAAATTTCTGTAATATTTAAAGGTAAAATCCGTTTTAAAATAATTTTTTGGCGTGTTTTAGTTGACTTTATATGTAGTGTGTTCTCTTCAATGTACCAAGGGTACCGTACATGTGTAGGTTAGGTGGATTTTTCTCTTCTTATGTGAGCCATACAAACATCTACTGTGTAACAATAGTCGACCGCGACGGCGAGGGTTGTGTTCGGTACATGTTTACTTAGGACACGACGTTGTTTCTTCCGAGCGACTACAAATATTTGGCACAGTTGATGAAACGTTCGTATGCCATTGAAGAGCTCGTATCGGTGCGATACACCCCATATAAAAATATTTGCTTTCGATGTTTTTGTTTTTATATTCTCTATCAAGGTTTACATTATGACGTGAAATTGAATAGGCGTATATTCATGCGCATTTAGATAAGTGATTAAAATGCTGCAATCAAATCTATAAACATAAGTTGGGTGATTTTTATTCATGTCTTAAAATATGTGAAAAAATAACCAGCTCCAATGAAAACCAAATTGGTTTTTGAATGGAACGCCACATAACTAAAGATATTTTGACAAACAAATAAAATTTTGTATTTAACATTTACAAATAAAATTCTTGGTAAATAGAAGACAAGTTTAGGAAAAGACCCAATCTTTTGAGTCAATGTAAAATAAATGAAATTAATATAAAATAATCTACACAAAATGATATTATCAAATTTGTTTGCAAGAGAAGTAGCATGATAAGTCGCTTTGAGTATTTGAAGAGAACATTCAGTCATTACTTCATTCAAATATTTGACGTCATCGTTTTGTCCTAAGCAAATATCTGTTAATACGATCTCAAAGTTTGAAGTCAACCACAACGGAGTTTAAGGTTGATACTTACAGTTCACTAAAGCCTTAAATCAAATGTTAAATGTTATTAAATTACGAAGATCAAATCTATAAAGTTTTTGATATGCGACGAAAACCGTTTAGCTGGCTTTTCATGTTAATACAGACGAAAATCATTGAATAATTTGACTTATTTATTATAATACAATACAATTTTGTCTTTTCTTCTTCAGGTTCTAAACCTTTTGGTTTGTGAGAACCCTGCACATTCTCGTTGGG
>LD688955.1:5539048-5565510 GCA_003118335.3 Papilio memnon | reverse complement strand
GACATCTTAGGCAACAAATAAGCGTGTGTTTACGCTTTATTATATTAGTATAGATATAATTCAGAATTAGGGAAACATTTCCGTTGTACTGGTAAACATTTACCTTATGCACTTTAAAGACAGTTCTAAAATCATTCTACAATCAAATATCAATTGTATGAACCATTCCAACTCTAGGTATTATATCTATGATTGTGATTTCCAGTCAAATCGTAACAAACGATAATAAAATAAATATGTAAATAAAACGGTACAATATTTAACAAGGCATGTCTTGTACGAAATGATTTTTGGACATCATACCCATGTAAATTTCTGTTTTACCGAACACCCTAATGTTGTCACATTATACGCATCACTTAGTGCTCTATCTATCAATCCCTTTGTTGTTAAATATCCGACGAATTATCTTATTAATATTATAAATGCGAAGGTTTAGATGGATGGGTGGATGTATGATAGAGTTACACTTCAACTAAACAGATCTTTACGAAATTTGGCACATATGTACAGAAGAGTCTGGAAGAACACATATGCTACTTTTTTTTTCGTCGCCTTTTTGAGTCGCGGGCGAATGCCAGTGACATAAATCTTTGATTTAATCCATATGTTGGGTGAATCTAATACTATGTTAAACTACTTAAATAAAATGGTATTTTTGCCAGTTGTGATTAGTTTTTTGTCATTATAGCAATAGAATTGTAAATGTAGCATTATCGAACACCGAAATCGGGGAACAGATTTAAGCCTTTGAAGTTTTAGGTTACCTCAATTATAACAAAAAAGGTTAATAACGTGCTACACTGTGTTCGCAATTCATCAATCTTCAAAGCCTAATTAATCATGTTCATACTGCGATCAATGTTATACAGGGAAAAAGTAATGACAAAGTGGTGTGTAAATGAGTAAAAAAATAGGTAAGTTAAAATTAAAATCTGTGTTGAAATACTTACTAATTTGTTCATCTAGAATGGATTATATAATTTTACTGCAGTTACTGCTATATCACATAAATTATATAAATAACCAAGAATACTATATTACAAAATGTAATGACAAAAGCGCTTTTCAGGACTCGTGTACTTATCATTTATTCACGACTCTGAAACGGGTAATGATCATTAGAAGATATTGCGTTTGTTTGTATATTATGATATATGTTTGATACTTATATATGTACAAAATATTCCTTAAAAATATTCTAGGCGTTGACTAAAATGAAAAACAATTTCAATTGAATTAAAAACCTAAATACAAGTAAGAGGACAAAACGTACAATATGTCTAGATATGCTTAAGTCAAAGTAATAGCTTCTTTGAACGAAAATATCGTCTTTTGTTGTATACGTTCAATCAGTACCAGCTACTTAAGTGATTGATACGAAAAGCCCGTGCCTTTAGTGGACTGGTACCATTTAATTACATTTCGTTTCTCTTTCCAAAGTCCTAGTCCTTTACTTTTTTGTTTTCGTCTAACGGTAAGTAATAAAATGTTATAGTTCAAGAAAATTAAAACGATTTTTATCTTATTTTATACGAACTTTGTTATATATTTATAAGTTTTTTTATGTTGCGTAAACCAACACATTTTGTAGATATTAGTAACTTGTGAGTCTATGTAAACACATTTGCTTAAATTTGAAAAGACAAGACAAGACTCGTCTGCGTTATCTGGGTCAATAATTTTAATCTTCATTTGTTTATTTATCCAAAGAAAAAAGAGAACTCAGTCTTTCATTTGTGCATCTACATTTATAGCCGTTTGTTAAGTTTAGAAGGAATTCAATGACAAACACATAAGAACAATATCTCTAAAGATAATAAATGAAGTTGAAAGCGCGGCAAGCGTGCTTATACGAGCGCTAGATAAGGGCATGTGTTCACAGTAATAGATTACAGTTTCTCGTCGGGACCGTCGTCAAAGGACAGCTCGCAGCTGCCGCCCTGTCAACAATCTACAAACCTACGGACGGAAATAATTTAAATACTTTGTCAAGATCCAACTGTTAAAGTCTTACTATTACAATAATATTATTGTTTTAATTTTCTTTTAGTAAATTAAAGCATAACAAGCAAATAAGTACTGATAACTTAAAACCAGGGGGGAGGAGAACAAGAGAGGGGTGTCCTATTTGGCTTCAACCTGATACATTTTTAGTAATAATTACTATAATTTGTGTAAAGCTTTGTTTAGATTTTATAAAGTGGCTAGTCGTTGACCAGATTAAAAGTCAATACCACTATCACTATCACTTTTAATTAAATATTATATTAGGACCATAATTATGATCTAAATATTTTAAGAATAATACAAAATTTTGTTCCGAATCCCCCACATCGTAGCAGTAAGAATAACGTCAATAGAGCCGTGTTAACCCAAAACAGAAATTGTTCATAACAGAAAAACAGAAATAAATTGGGTAATATTTTTCACTTTAAAATAAATAAATCCTTCACAAAATATGTCGTACATTTTTTTGGTTAAAATATTACAACAAATTTGAAGATTTCTCCTTTGTTTTAGTTTAATAGGTCATCTTTTCATAGTACTGAAATACTATTTGAATTTCTCTGAAATAAAATAAAATAAAGTTAATAGACATTATTTTATATAATTTCAGAGAGAAGATTTCGAGGCTAAAGCGACTATAAAACAACTTTAAACTTATTTCAATTAAGGTCATGGAAAATTTTAACGTTAATCTTCGAAAGTAGAGCAAATAAAGAAGAATAAAACTAGAATACTAATATTTACAAAGCCTAAGCCGCCTTTATCACCAATCTAAGATAGTTTGATCTAAACGAGAGGTTCCCAAAGTTAGGTTAAGTTTCAAAAGCATTGAGTTACATTTTTAAACCGCAGCTACCTGACAAGTTCAACATAAATTGTGACTTTCGTCACTTAAGGAACGTTTTAATAAAACGTATTACGCACATGTATTGTCCCTCTTTCTTCTGGTCCCATAGGAACAAATTCTCTTCCTTACATGCCGCAAATTTGAAAATACGGCGTACAAGCTGGTAGGGTAGCCCCATGGGATAGGATCGCGATTTTCGTAACGAACTTCCCTCATAAATCTACGCCTTACATGATGCCTGTTTGCATAATATAAGACTTATTTAGCTTTTGTCCCACGAGCTTAACACTTACCTGTAGCTTATATTTTTCTATGTGAACATCTTGAATACAATATTCAGAACTGTTTTATTACTTGAAGAATCCTTAATGTTTCTTTCAGAATATATTAAAGTAAGCTACATAAACTATTTATTTACAAACTGACTGCTCTGAGTTTTACAGAGTAAAATTAAAACCTCTACATTTTCATAAATTTTGTTTCGGAATTATAAAACTGTAAAAAAAAACTGTCAACATACAATAAGATTAAAATCTGTTTTTTGATTAAAAAAAAAAACACGTACGATCACGATTTATAGGCATATTAAATGAATTATAGCATAGTATACATATTTCAATATTTCATTGTGTAGACCATTTTGGTTACTGTTTGGGAAATTCAGCAATTCCTTTACTGCCACAACTTAAGAGGATTATGACATGACAAGGGTTTCATTTGACACTAGTCTTGAAACTGACGTCATGCGTATTCACAAAGTCAGAAGCAAAACATTGTCACGTATTTACAAACATTTGAACTAATTCTTAAGTGACATAATTAATTTTCCTAGGATTCTAAGTATGTATTGTTGTACTATTCACTAGCTATTCCTGTGCGGCTTCATCCGCATGATATTATAAAAACTTTATTTAATTGTTTACAATTGTCTAATTCCCAATTGCAAATGTCAAAATAACCGTTACCATAACCTTGCTTCCTTAATGTTGGCAGCTTGTACTTTATGGTCCCTTTCCCACATTAAGGTTTTTTCAAATTACTTACCCACTAAGTTTAATAACGTGAAAATATATAGCCTAAAGCGTGTCGTAAGTATAGGGCTTTTTATTAAAGAAGGAATAATTCAAAAACATGATGTGATTTATGACATCCTACGTCACAAAGTACTGTGTGTTTACGCTTTATTATATTACTTAGTTTATGTAATTCATATTAATATAATAATTTAGAATTTAGGGACTATAGAAACTTCTTCATTCAAAACAAACTATAATGTACTTCAATTAAACCGACTTCTTCTTTATTTGTAAATTTGTATCTTGTATTATTTTGTTCTGTATAATTTTTGTTTTAATATTGTTCAAAACGCGGAAAAAAAAATTGTACAATATTTCTATTAGTGAGGACCTATTATTGGCTGTATAATTATTAATTATCACTATACCTACTTGTAATAAATAGCTGTTGGTCTTTTGAAAATAAATAAATTTACTTTGTAAACTCTATTTAATTGATACCAGCGTGTAGAGTACCTATTTAAAACTGAACATAGAAATCATAATTTCATACTAATTATATTAGGATTTAACCTGTATTTTAGATCTAATGCATATCTTGTTTCTTGTATTTTAAAATACACAGTAACTGCAGGCCGACTAAGGCATGTAACGTCTTACAAATTATTATCCTCATCCTCAGAGTGTACATGTTACTTACCCGTTGACACAGTACATCCCAAATACTAACATAATTTTTATTTCTACAGGATATTTACATTTTTATTTCAATATGTTTTGGTATTTTAAAACACTACTTAAACAGCAGAATCCACAAATTTATAGACTTTCTCATATTTTTTTAGTAAAATTATAGTAATTTTTCATGTCATAGCATTTGCTCAGGTATATTTAACAGATTTTTTTTTATCGATAGCCAGAAATTTATTTTAGCTTCAAATGAAAAATTATTGACAAACTGAAGAAATTTCTAAATACCTAATTTTTTTTCTTTATAAGTTAATTGTCTAAAATTAAAAAAAAAAACAAACAAAAAGACATATTCTAATGGTTTTATGTTAAACTTTCAGTTATACTACTGGAACCAAGTCAAGTATTCTCTATTCTTACTTTGAATAAATAATATCCGTAAAAGCTCCAAAACAACGATCATATTTTATCCAGGGAGCAGCCCTCTCATGCCGGGACTATAAATGTGCAAATGGTACACTTCTAACCTCTAATTTAATGATTTAACTACACTACGCGGTTTGTCATTAGAAATGTAAACCCGCAAATATAAAATTATACTAATTTAAGTATAAGTTATAATAAAAACATTTTAAATATTATTTAATGTTATAATATAATAAAAAAGATAACACTTCGCAAATTTCTCCGCGATGAGATTCTATAATTTAGAATTTTAAACCGCTGATGTACTTCATAGCGTAACTGCATGAAAAAATATAGAATTATTAATATAATTTACTCTCGAAATCGCAAAAATAACCACCGAGGGCCCATTTAAAGGTATTATCTTGGATTTATGTCTGATACTTTGCGGAAATTACGGGTGCTCCGCAGTGCGGCAAGTTCCCAGTACCAGGACTGAATTATCTTTGCCTTGTCACCGCATTCGTTCTTATTATGAGCTTATTGCGTACGCCGCTGCTTATTACAATCCTTGTCTTTCCAATAATTCAGGAAATCTCTAAATCTCCCGATGCAATTGGTATATATGAGTGATGGAAGAAATGTAAAGATCTAAAGATTGCCACAATTGTCCCCACAAGAAAAAAATAATTTTAATAAATATTTATATACTCGTACCAATAAATTAATATAATAATAACTTAATGTATTATATAATATATTAGCTGTTGCTCGCGAGTTTGCCGCGTGAAATCAAAAAATATAGCCTATGTTACTCACAGGTAAATTACCTTTCTAACGGTGCAAGAATTTTTAAAATCGGCCCAGTAGTTTTTGAGTTATTTGAATACTTACAAAAATACAAAAATACAAATCTTTCCTCTTTATAATATTAGTATAGATTACAAACAATATTTTAGTGTTTCCATTTACTAAAGGAATTTTTTGATATACCTAACAACTAATATTGTCAATCGATCTCGAATAACGTTCTATATCTTATCAAGCCACTGAGTTATTGTTTAAGTGGCTTCTAAATTTAGTTTCATGTTTACTCAAGAACTGGTAAACTATGAACTATCAAATATCAGCAGCAGTTAATATAATAAACTATATATACTATAATAAACTCTCTTACTAATATTGTTTTATATGCATATTGTCATCTCAGTTGATGAATATTTCTACAAGCTAGTTATAGAGATAAACTTTTTAACGGAGGCAAATTGCTAAATCTAGCTACGAATGTAAAAACGTATTCAGATATTTTAAATTATTAATACGTACATTTTCACTAGTAAGAATGACCACAACTTAAAGAGCATATAATAACAACAAAAGTTTATTTAATTTGGTTACCCTCGAGGTCATAAAACTTTAAGATGAAAAAGGAAAAAGGCCTTAATCCATTTATACCTTGGTATTTGAATTCAAAGTGAACACTTACATATGTATCAGAATTGTACAAGTAAGCAAGTTAAACTGTCACGTTCCTAAGAAGTCGGAACAACTCGAGAAAGCAGAACAACGGTCTCTATGCTCGGTGCAGCAAGCCCGCTTTCTAAACACAAACAAGATAAAACACGATCCGACGACCGAGTGCCACTTGACATGTTCACTCGGAACCCATGGCTGGCTGTGTGTTTTCTTTTTTTTAATTACGAGTAACGAATGGTCGAGATATATGCTCGACGTACCCTTCGAATATATCAACTTTTTCAAACGTATTTCACACAGGTGAAATGTTTCGATCACTTTTATTTGTACATCAAATATGTGATTCTTATGTCAGACAAAATTTCTCACACTGTGTTCCCGCCGCTGTAACTATACTCCCATGTCAATTTATCAAAATTAGCTATTATGACAATGCTAAGTAAAACTACAAAAATTTTGCAGAAATGTAATCATATCATCATTTAGAACGTTCCAAAAATCAATTAAATCAAAGTCTGTCATTGCTGAGGGTGACGATGTAATACATCTATACTTAATATAATAAAGCGTAAACACACACTTCTTCGTTGCCAAAGATGTCAGGAATTACAACATATTTTTGAAAAATTCTTTTTTTAATAAAAAGCCCTACACTTACGTCACGCTTTAGGCTATATATTTTCACGCCATTAAACTTAGGGGGTTAATATTTTGGATAAAAACCCTAATGTGGGAAAGAGATCATAAGTTGCTTGCAACATCAAGGAAGCTAGATTGCCATGGTTTGTCATCATGTCATGTCATTTTGACATTTGCAATTGATAATTTGACAAATGTAGGTAAACAATGAAATCATTTTTTTTTATAATTTTACGCGGATGAAGCCGCAAGGGAACAGCTAGTTGTGATATAAAACTTAAGGGGAGGTCTAAGTACGCTACCGTAATTAAGCCGCATGGAACGGAAAAATATTTTGCCAATTTTCTTTAATCTCCGCTCGCGACGTCGGAAAAAGCAAGTCTAACTTAATCCGATGCACGGCGACATTGAAAAGAAAACAAACTAGATAAGAACTTAACAGAAAGTAGACCAGGGCGTCGCAACATTTTCTCTGTAAAGTGCATTAAACATGTGTATTGCTGCTTAGTAGCTTAGTTGAGGCGTAACGTAGATACCAAACATTAGAATTAAATGCACTTATTTAAGTAAACTTTTTTAATTTAACTCCCTTTCTTAATCCGTGAACTCTTTTACGTTCTTTTTTATCATATAGTTTAAGTTGTGTTTGTGAAATAAAGTGCTATATGTAAAGAATTTTGATGCTAGTAATCTATATAATTATTTAATATTATAAAGAGGAAAGATTTGTATTTTTGTATGTATTGAAATAACTCAAAAACTACTGGGCCGATTTTAAAAAAATTTCCACCGTTAAAAAGGTAATTTATCCGTGAGTAACATAGGTTATATTTTTTAATTTCACACTGGCGAAGTCGCGAGCAACAGCTAGTCTTTTATAATTTAAATGATTAATTAATATATTTTTTTTGTAACGTTAATGAAAAAGTTAAATTAAATTACTACTGTTAAGAAGAAAATCGGTACCGTGCTGGAGTAGCGGCGCAACACTAGATCATCGGATAGACGTCCCGTCCCTATGACATGTCAATGTCAATGTCATTCAGCAATATTAAGGACTAGCTAGCTGTTGCTTGCGACGACGTGCGCGAGGAATTAAAAAAAATGTAGCTTATGTTACTCACAGATAAATTACCTTTCTAACGGTGAAAGGATTTTTAAAATAGGACGAGTAGTTTTTGAATTATTTCAATACATACAAAAATACAAATATTTCCTCTTTATAATATTAGTATAGATATAGATATAGACTAGTATATATGGAAAAGCGCGCCATACACGTTGGCGGGAAACAGTATACTTGAGTATTGAAATAGATTTACGTTGTCACAATTATATTAATGTCTAAATTTTTTTTTAAAGTTTTAACACCAAATGTACGACATGTACAGTTCCGTGCAGCGATATAAGAGAAAATTATGGCATGGAATAATTTCTAACATGCAACGTTCTACGAGTATTGTTCTCACAAGTACGGAAATGTACGTTTTCTTTTTACCATTTTTATTGCTCCATTTGCGTCAAGCTCGGCTTGTCTCCGCAACCCTCCGCTCCCTGCGGATCCCTAATTACGACCGACCACATGACTAATTGAATGAAAACATTGCATAATTAACGAAGGGAGCAATATGCGTCGCTTTTAAACGTGTGCTTGTAACTTTAAAAGGACTCGGATGTTATCGGCGTAATTATCAAATACGTTACCTTGTTTATTTGGTGCGTAAATATAAATACATGTAGCAAAAAAGTATTTGACTTTCAGTAAAGTGACTAATTGCCATTTTCACTAACCAGACCCTAAAGTCAACTTAGACATCATTTTGGTTATACAGTAAATAAAAAAAATGATGAATGAATTATGAACTTAGATGACATATTAACGTGGGTGAAAAGGAAATTCTGACTACATAAATGCTGCTTAAAGGACCCTTAAATTTAAGGGATCCTTAGTGAAAATGACATCAAACTTAAGGACTAAGATAAGATATAAAAGGTGTAAGTTTAATTACCTTATGTATTCATTATGTTCACACTTGTGTTACCTACACAACGATTAAAATAATGCAGCGTTGGAGGAAATTAGAAAAAAAAACATTATTATAATTTCCCTTAATTACAGCTAAAGGTGGATTCTAATAAATGAAAATATTTCTATATGCCGGTCGTTTACAAAAAGTTGTGCCTACTGCGGCAGCCCCAAAATGGGATTGCCTGTAATCATATATTTAATGGTTTCCATAATGACCTCGTAAAGTAGTTACTGCCAGGAGCTCGCTCATAAATACCGACTTACAATTTTAAGGGTTAAGATTAAAAATAAAATGTAAAATACAGTAAAAGGATTTTATACATAGAATACGTGTAGGACCCCGCCTAACTATGCCTAGTCCATTCCAACATTTTCAAGTAAATGTGTTATAAAAAAAGGTAATTTTTAAATTTTTGCCACAAAATATTGTTCCGAGATTTTGTGCAATCACAATTTCGCTAGCAAGGTTATATGAATAACATCGTTTGTGCATTTACCACGCTGAGGCCGTGATTAAACAGATAATCGAGCCAGAAACATTGTGAAACGACCCGTTAATCCATTTATCCTCTAAAATTACCCTCTGTTGTCCGAGCCCATTCTGAAATCATTTTAATTGTGCTAATCAGCACAATTCGCAATTCATGTTGACTTGCGAATAAAAAAATTGTAATTTTTGCTGAAATACAACTGGTTTTTAAATTTGAATCAAATTAAATACCTATAAAACTTTTTACTGAAAGAAAAAAGTAGATTTAACTTTTGAAAATTCGCAAGAACTTAATAAATTAACTAAATCTACTAATAAATTCCTTGTTTTACCTACTGTTTGTTAATTACCATCGTTTTTATGTACTAAAGAAAAAGCAGACTTAAATCTTTATATGCCTAAGTTACTGTATCGCAGTTGAAATGACGGCGACGAAATATTTTGGAGGTAATGAAATTTGACCAATACTTTATTCTTTATTATTTATTTTGCGGTCCTTCAGTATTACTCATGGGAAATTGTAACTGGCTCATACCAATATTGCAGGAAAATAATTGAATAAATATTGTCGGCAGCTATAATCAATAGCACTAGCGGTAATATTCAATTGTTTGGATGGCGAATAACCTCACATGTTCAGACTTGAATAATGGTTGGCGCTGTACCGTAATATAATTTAACTATTGTCATAGAAGTCATCTTGAATATCGTTTGTCAATAGGGATGTTACATTTAGAATTAGGTTTGACGAAAGGAGTAGTAATTCGAATGGCCCTATGCCGTGCTTAAGTTTACGAAACGAAAGTAAATATGAATTTTCATGGACTTGATTGTGGTCACGCACAACTTTAGGCGTTTCTTTTTATTGCTCAAGAAATTCCTGTTCCTTTTATGTTAACTGGTGCTTTATCGTGTTGCATGCCAGTGAACCTTTATGTTGGGCCACGAAAACACAGTTTTAACATTTTGAATTATTTGTAATGTAACTTTTATAATTTATCAATAATTTTAATTTGGACCTAAAATATTTTAGATTAATTTATTAAGTTTTTGTATTATGAAAAAATATTTTTTTTTTATAGTTGTAGTTGACCACGTAAATGACCAAGATCTGAAAGAAAGCTTTATATTAATCCAAATTGCAATAATAAAAGCATAATGTTGTTGCACAACTTTTACTTAAATTATAGAAATAAAAACAAGGGATCCATATTTTAATCATGTAAGTAAATCGTTGTGTTTACACGTAATAAATGTTCCATCGAGTACTGCGAACTGATTGTATGGCCCCACATTTACAATTACTAGTGACGGGAAGGGCGGTACATATTTATTTGTCAGCGAAATCGCGTTCGGCCATTAGGGCTTAGGAAATCGTAAGCACGCAATAAGGACTTTTCAGAAGTTCTTTCAAAGTCAACCAAGTAGTCGACGTCATGTTTATATTTCATACGTCTTATCAGATAATGTCCATGAATTTGTATAATTTATGCTATTTATAAAAACTGAAGATACTTAGGGTTGGCAGCTTGATGTAAATTAACTAAAATAAAGATTACTTGACAATTTTTGTTTGCACTACAGGCAGGTCAATATTTACAGTGATTGTTACTGATGGTAATTTCTTACCAAAAAGGTAATTAGCAAATTTATTCAACATTGGAGCAATATAGAAAGAAGTAGTTTAGAAAGTGGAGCACAATGTAGGTAACAATAAACTAGTTTCTTTATTGTGGCGCAGGTGAACCTCGGGGGAAATTAACGATAGATTGCAACGTCAAAAACTTGATCTCATATTGTACTCGATCTCTTTCAAATATTACTGACTTGTAGGTCGTTGCACGTATTAAATTAAATTTAGTAGAGTTTACGATTTTTGTGATTAACCTACAGTAGGTAGACACTAATTTAAATCTACGAATTTGCATATAAGTAAGAAAAGAAAGAATAAAAGTTTACCTGTATGTAAAGAGTTTCAAAGCCGCCATTTCCCAAAAGTAAGATAGTAGATTATATAAAAACAATAATCATATTTCCGTTCGTAATATTCATCAAAGCTATTGATTTTATTCGAACGATTCTTTTTGTATTGTCTTGTAATATCACTTTGTCGTGAAGGAATAAAATTATACTTAGGATATCGAATAGCGAACGACTCGGTAACGTAAGTATGATGCTAATAGTTGCAGAAAATGTATCGTTCACGGGCTTAGAAGCTTTCCATAAGCAGGCATTGCCATGTACTTTTTTATCGATCTTTCATGTCGCGTTAAAAGGGCTCATTTGGTTTTATTGTATAAAATGGATGGAAGTGTAATTTGCATTGAGTTGGTGGTCACGCACGTCGTGGGGAGTTTCCTTTTTTATTGTTCGCCTTTGCCTTCGTCTTTCCTTTAATGTTGTGGGTGGTGTGGACCCACCTGGGTAATAGTGAGAGCCTTAAAAGCCGGACATATCGCTTTACTCTTTCTAAGTTACGTAACGTTCTACTTATATTTATGAAAATTATACTGAAAGTATGTTGAGGTGTTGCTAGGAAAATATAGTCTTGTAAGCAAGTAGGTGACAACAAAATGAGACTACTGGTACTTAAATCTTTTTTAGCACCTCGAAACGAGTTTTGACAACTTTGCTCCGAAGGGTATAGTAGTGTTTAGTATAATAACATTTAAAATAACAATATGTATGATGAAAAAGTTGTTATCTCTGCACATCTTCTACATTGTTACCATCATCATCAACTTGCCCTTATCCCTTACGGAGGGTCGGCACAGTATGTGCTGCTCTTCCATACATTTCTATCAGCCGTCATATCTGAATCCACTCCCTTTTTCAGCATATCCTCTTTCACACAATCCATCCATACTTTCTTCGGTCTTCCTCTTCCTTTGTAGCCATCCACATTCATTGTTAACACTTTCTGGTTTATGTCCCCATCGTCTCGTCGCATAACATGTCCATACCACGCTAACCTTTTGCTTCTCAATTTAACTGATATCTAAAGCAATTCAAAATGTTAAAACCACTTAATAGTGGTAATAGAAATCAATCAATTTCTTTCAATAACCAGAATGCTGATATTAAACTTTAAAATGACATTAAATTATAGCAATAAATCACAGGTAAAACATAACTCTAAAAAATTTTACAGTCGAATCGCGTGCTGGTATGAAAATAGATCTGGTTATAATATTAATATTGCTCACGTTATTCATACAAGTTGTGTTAAAACGTGTCAAGGCACCTAAGGGAGCATTATTTCAAAGAGTTCGCGAACACGGTTGTAAACCACTAACGACTGCCCGACCGCGACCGCGATAATGAATTCACTCTGCACTCACACCGTCTCCGCATTTGATTCTAACGAGGGACTCAAAATATTTGAATACAAACCTCAATCCAGTAGCAATTTTTAACATAACATATAGGTACGTGCTATTTAATGTGCTCATTGCCACACCAATTACCGGAAAGTTAATATCGAAAAATAGCATAGGTACTTTCAAGACTCATGGTCGGTTTCCCAGCAACATTTAACCATTCGACAGTGTTTTTGTTCGATAACTTTATAAAATGCGTTTCCGAACTAGGTAATGAATCACTAGTTAATCTTACTAATATTATACATGCGAAAGTTAAGTTGGATGGATGTTTGTTATAGTTTGTAGCCTAAACGGCTGAACGGATCTTGATGAAATTTGGCATAGATGTAGTGGATAGTCTGGAAGAACACATAGGCTACTTTCTTTAGTTTTTTTTAAATTCCACGCGGATGGAGTCATGGGCGATAGCTAGTGAGAAAATAAATGAAAATTTCAGCAACCCAACATCAAATATGTTAATTTTAAGAAATATGTAACAAAAGTCATGTGTTTTTATGTTAAACACCTTTACACAAAAAGGTTGCAGTTTTATCTGTCCTTATCAAGATATTTGAGTCTTTCAGGTAGTGTTTCGAACAAATTTATTAACTATTAGAATTCTCGTGTGTAGTAACATTATTTCACTAATAGCAGTCACAGCCGCGGGTGAAACAATTTGCATAAAGTATTTCCTTGCTTTATAACTTGCGTCACGACATCTTTAATAACTGCTGAGGCTTTTTGCGACGTCTTTGGCAAAATAACTTGGGTGTGGAGCGTAATACTCCTGCTCGAGTTATGTTATGATTACAATGTTTGACTCGAAATTAACAAAGTTAATATATGCACATATTATGCGGTATTTTTTTTACTTGAGTATAGCTCATCCCACTCCCGTAGGGTTCGCGCCGGCTTTTCGTCTTCCAAATAACTAGCATCCGCCATCTCAGTCACCACTCTCTTCTTGGCTATATCATCTTTCACGCAATCCATTCTTCTCCTTTTAGGTTTACCTCTATCGTAGTCAGTTATTATTATAGAAAGTAAAATTATGTATCAAATGTCTGTCTACATATTTCTTTGTAAGAGAGTTGTAATACTTAATTTAGTTGGAATTAAAGTTATGTACATTTTATATACGTAAATGAAATGAAAATGTTTGTAAAGATTAACAAAAAACGTGACCCCAATTATTTTTATAACAATGGCTTTCTGTGGACCGGAATCATGGAGGTACCCTAAAATTTGCATTACTTTTTTAGACTAAATTAAATGTTAATTTGCTACAGATTTTTCAACAAACAATTTAACAAAAAAAAAATCCATATTAAGAGTGTTAAACAAGTAGCTCTTATACCTACTATTGAATTATAAATCAATTCTTGTAGAACACGAGTAAAGTTTACTGTCTTGATTATGCTCTCCCAAACGCGTGAGGCCGGGTCGCGACGCTTGTATAAATTGCTAGCCGTATTTCATAAACATAATAAAGCTCGTCAAACGTACTCGAACCCGTAGAGGCCATATCTGTGCTCACTACATATATCAAACATAAATAAAGGACCTCATAACCTGTCAACGTAATACCATTCAAGCTAGGCCGGGGTGCGTAATATTGTAGAATAAATCATATTTAGCTAAAATATGCTCCAATACTTACTGCTGAATTTGGAATTTTGGCATTTAAGAAAATGACACGGAAGAAAATCATGATGACGTTTATTTTATTTCCCATAATAAGACATGACTAATAATTTTCTTATCGGGTAATGTAATGTGGTTGAATAAAAGGCTGCTAATGGTAAATATTAAATTTTACCAATATCATGAATGCGAAAGTTTAGACGGATGGATGGATGTTAGAGTTTGTAGCCAAAACAGCTGAACGGATCTCGATGAAATTTGGCATAGACGTAGAGGATAGTCTGGAAAAAAACATAGGCTACTCACTTTGTTTATTTTAATTTCACGCGGACGGAGTCGCGGGCGAAAGCTAGTATTTTCATAGATATATCCATCCAACTCCATCTATCGAATTTGTCACAGTTATATTTAAATTGTAACGTAATAAGGATAAAAATAAAAACTATTTGAAATAAATAATAAGTTGCGATGGACCAGGCACAGATTACACAGTAATAAAATAAAAGTCTGTAAAAGAGGCACTTTATACGAGTGAGAAATATTTTTCCAGAGAGTTAGGCTCAATACTATTTGCTCTGCGACATTCTCCCTCGTGAAAATCTCTTAGATACGATCATAAATCGCTTTGGTTGACATAATAGCGTGAAGGGAAAGGCTCGGATTTATGCATGTTTGATTTAGGAGTAGGCGAGAGTTGTCGTTTTATGAATGGTTTAACAAAAAATGGAAGTTTAATTTAAGGTATATTATTGTAGGACTTTATTTTAAAACTACATTTTTCCTTTAATATTATACATTATTTTATTATAATTAGCTAACATTTAGCGTTAACGTTTTTAATTCATAAAAGTTATGATACTAACGTAAGTACTTTTCACGTTCATTTATTTTTTATTTTTTCCAAAACAAAAGACTAACAAAATATGTCTGTTATGATTTGTGATTGGTTGCTGTTTTGTTTTCATCTTTAATGAATATTAATATTAATATTAATGAACTTCCAATGTTATTGTGTTACTAAAATTAATCATTCGATGGTGATTCGTTTTTCGCGAAGAGAAACGAGTTTTGGGGCTGAAACGATCTGTTCTAAATTCAGGACACGATTCAAATTAAGTGATAAAGCGTTCAGAGAACGCCGTCTGTGCTCGCTTGTCACTCGTTAGGTAATACGCAATGGAGCAAAGTATCATTTTGTCTATTATTATCAAGATAATATAAAATACGCATTATCCATGAATCGTACTAATTGGGATAAAATAGTATATTTAAACACATTGATGTATTAATTACATATACGAAATGAGCAGCGGGTAAAAACATACACACATATTTGTAAAATCAGTGCGTCGCAAAAAATTCCTACATAAACAGAAATTCTGCCGATTCGCTGCCTCTGATTACGCGACTCAACGCCGCAGACTTATTTTGGTAACATTTCAAAGATACTTTGATCATTAGTAGATATCATTACAACGTAAGATACAGGTAATTTATTACCAAGTAAACCTACGAGTGTGTCGTAGCATTTATTATTAATTGACATTATTTGACTTTACCAGTCCAAACAATACTTCTATAACAATAACATTTCTTTTAAAAATAAACACTTCTGCTAGTGCGTGGCATAGGATTATATTAACTCTTTTTTGCACTATAAAACTTAGCAGCTACGATCCAACGTAGCAAGTGCTACGAACATTTGTAATCGTAGAACATGCGTAGGTACTAGGTATTTACGAAATTTCAGTATCTCGCTACTAAATATTTTCCAATTTCAATTCAGTATTTTCTTAGTAATATTTCTATTATTATTTACTAACCCAATATATCTTATACTGTATTATACTTAACATTGTCTTGTCGTTTAAAAATTTGTATTGGCTCTTCAAGCATCGGTTAAGCTGAGCCTCCCCCTTTTGCCATCTGTTACTAATTTTCATTAATGTTACCTATTTTGTATAAAACTGTATTTTTTTTTTTGGATGGCAATAAAAAAGGTTTTTATTTTTATTTTTTTATTTTTTAAGTGTCAAGTCAAGTCTACAGTAAACGTAATAAGTATTACGTGACAATTTCAAGCTACTATCGCAAATGAGCGTAGGCAGTTTGTAAGTTGTTATGAGGGAAATGAAGAGCATATACCGGTATGATTATATGACACTTCCCATTCTTGAATACGACGTCGTGCTTACGTTAAAGTGTTACGACCTTTTCGATGTGCAGGAAAAAAAATATGATATCTACTCACGTTCCACTCATAAGGGTATCAGATCTAATGACATTTACCTTAATATTGGGGGCATGATATTGACACGGTTCCTTAATAACTTAATAAAGAAAAGATACGTATGATGTATTAATATATTAGACGAGTCGACATAGCGACGTGGAAATGGCTTCATAATTACGTTGCTGGTCAGCGTTCTCCTTTTAGGATAGTAAGTATTTATCTTTTAATTAGAGTATGATATGAACTTAACATCAATATATTTCGATTTAGTTATGATACAAGCTAATGTGGACTATAATTTCTGCCGTTTATTGAACTTTGCTTTATATAAAGCCCTACTAAAGCTCGTTAAGAAATGTCCAGCTTTTTTACTATTTTAAGAGGCAATAACTTATACATATTGTTTTAAAAGGTTATAATATGCTTTTAATAGCTTAGTCTCTAACAACAGTTATTAAAGGTTCATGTTATTTAATAGTACTTTTTTTATATTTCTCAGGTTTCATTGTTATTGCAGAAATTTTGTAGGTTGCAGATTGCGAATAAAAATTGTAACAAAAACATTTCCCGTCTAATTGTGAAAATGAATCCTTTACTTAAAGAAACAGTTCGCAGTCTTTACTCTGAGTTGCTACAAACAACGCAGTGGTTTTCTTCTTTAAAAATCAAAACGAAAAACTTCGATAGCTTTTTCTCTTAAGCTTTCATTTCTTTATTGGTATTTAAATAGAAGATTTTTTTTAGTTGTTTCTACAGTGCTGAGTAAAAGTAACTTATTGTTTCAGTGTTTTGTTTTTTCCTTTATTTAGATACATAATTATATTTTGATAAACATTTGATTGTATAATAATTTCTAAGAGATAAATTATATAAAATACTTAATAATAGCTATATTTTTATTACTAATAAATTAAACATTTACATGTTTAAATAAAAATAAGCACAAATTGCTATATCGTTTATTTCTCTTAGACTTAACTAAGAGATCATATTCAATAGATGTAATTAATTATTCTCAACCAATGGAGTCTAATTCGGTACAAATAAAAGCGTTCTTTGTGGGGCCGGTGGGGCGCGGGCGGTCGAAAATGCAGCGACTGCTGAGAACATGGCTCAGTTGGCTCGGCGGATTCACAGGTGTCGGACGTGTGCGTTCCATTTTAATAAAATATATTACGTACGTTCTATCTTAGTTAACAGTCAATGCGTGGATTGAATCGCGAGTGTACAGTGACAATTAAATAATAATAAATGACGAAATTGTGATACGTGATGAAACTTTTTGTTTAATTTTCCAAGGATGTTTATCACTTTCGTAATTATCAGCTTGCTTATAAAAGGTAATTAACTTATTAATATTTTGGATTAAGATATTCCTTTGCAAACAAATCTTAAAAGTATTTTTTTCTTATACTCTTATACTTATATGTACATGTTAAGAGTTAAGAACACTGTGGTATAATATATGAATCTGTTATGATTTGTTCTTGTAAGTGCACAGGGAAAATTGTACTTAAAATTTAAAACAAGCAATATACACGTAGAGAAACATCTATAGTTTTACCGTAACTGCGACTTATTTTTAACTCAGTGTTTACAATTTTATTTAAAAATATTTGAAAGCTATATTAATTTTTGTTATTACAAATAAAGCATTAAATATAATAATAGTTATAATAATTCTTGCGGTGAAGGAAAACATCGTGATGCAACCTGCACATATCGGAGAAGAAATTCAAAGATATGTGTGAAGTCAACCAACCCGCACTTGGCCAGCGTGGTTGACTATGGCCTAGTCATCCCTTACATTAGGGTAAGCTCCGAACCCCTCGGTGGGGACGTATAGTGAGCTGGTGATGTGAAATTATAGAGTTGAGTAAAATCAAAGCAGTAAATACAGATTCACATCTTGTGACATAACAAAAGCACAATTTTTACCTATTGATTAATCGACAGTTAAATTATTTTAATTAAATGCATATTAAGCTTTATTTAAAATATATTTAAATTAGCGAGCTTTTAAATTAAAACTTTAAACATTAAAGTCGTAAAGCTAGTGCTGTTTAACTAGTTTATATGTCTATATTACTCATTCAAAGAGCACTTCTTTACTCCGATGCCGAACTCTGGGGAAATTTATTCATGTACATTCATTTATATAACTTTATTTACAACTTCATATTTGTATATTATATTAGATTAAGAGACCTGAATTATGGTTTAGTTTTTAATATGGAATGTATTTATTTTTGTATTCAAATATGAGAAAAATTCATCGAGAGTTGCTATCACTAGCTAGATAGCCGCCTATCAATACTGCAAGTAGCTTGTTCGCAGTAGAAAATGTTGACAGTTGCTTCTTAGGACAAAATTACGACGATCTTTCAGATAAAGTTGTAAACCTGCGTTTAATCTACATATTCATTTCTGATATAAAGTATTCACTGGAGTGTGGACTGTATAAATAATTTGTGAAAAAAAAAACTGAAATTTGTAGTTTTCGAATACAAACAGATAACCTAAAATCATTGAAGCAGCCAGTTAATTACTTAAAAATTACTCGTTAAATTATTAAAAACAAAATTAATCATTAAAAGTTAGATACATATTTTAATTTAACATTTAGCAAGTTATGTTTTAACTATGAATCCTTCACACAAGCGTACCTATTTCTCAAAGCACGGCAACGTATACGGCAGTTCCCCTAGTGTTGCGATTGTTTATGGCCGTCGATGATTACTTCGGTGTTCATGTCATTTCCCCCCTTCTCTAAAGATAATCACCATATTGTTCTGTAAAGTACTTTTCAATTGAATTATTAATATCTCGATACAATAATGGGGAATAAAAAATCTTAATTTGTTGAGTAAATACGTGAAGCAACGCCTAGCTATACGAGTATAATTACCTAAGTATTTATCAAAGGTTGTATACTTAATACGCAAATAAATAATACAATAGTTTTCATCATCACCAGCACACTATACGTCCCCACCGACGGGCTCGGAGCCTACCCTAAGTTAGGGTGACTAGGCCATAGTCAACCACGGTGGCCAAGTGCGGGTTGATTAATTCACACATATCTTTGAATTTCTTCGCCGATATGTGCAGGTTGCATCACGATGCTTTCCTTCACCGTAAGAACGTCGGGTAGATTATGTACATATGAAAATTCGAAAAATCGAAAATCACATTGGTACATGGCGTCGGGATTTGAACCCAAAACCTGTAGATTACAAGTCAAGTGCTTAAACCACTGAGCCACCGACGCTCAATATAATACAATAGTTTTGCATTACGCAAATTGTCAGTAAGTTGCTTTATATATAATACTTTTCGTATTCGCTTTTTCCAAAGACACTGTCTTATTTATGAGGTTGAGTAAGATAAATGGCTCTTTACGAATAAGTAGATCATAGAAAAAACAAATACAATGAAAAGTAATTCGTATCTAACGGAAACAAGTAATGTTTTTAAGCTAATAGTATTGAAACAAAACTTGTTTATTTCAATAAAATAACGCATTCTTAGAGGTCCGATTTTTTAAACTGTATTTTTATAGTAAGGAGGTCAGTTACGCTGTTATATTTACATGTATCTTTAAAAGAATGGCAATGGATTGTGTCGTATGCAATAAAACTCGAAGCATTAACTTAGGGTCCTTCAAGAAGCGAGCCTACAATCTCCTCAAAGGCCGGCAACGCATCTGTAGTTCCTCTGGTATTGCGGATGTCCATGGGCGTCGGTGAACACCTCTGTGTTCCCGCCGCTCGTTTGCCCCCCTCTCTTATAAAAAAAAAAAAATTAACGCACTATGATGTGTTTAAAGAAAATGGAAGAAAAGCTCCTTTTGCTTTAGCACGCGGTTGCACAGGCATCATAATAATCCTGTGTATTCATCGTCACTTAATACATGAAGGTTTTATGTTCTATTTTTGAACTTCGGTGTTCCCATCAAATCGTCTTAGAAATTATTTAATTTTAACCTTAAGTGACGTTTGCACCGTGGTGAGCGACATAACAATGTTTTTATAATCAATGTCTGCGAGAACTAATAAATATGAATAGAAGTTAAATGACAAAAAGAATAACCTATCGCGTTTTGTAAAAAATATAACTTAGTTAATGTTGAAATATTTCAATTGTTTCCGTTTCAGTTGTTTTAGCTTAGCAATTACTTAATAACATTTTTGTCTCTATATTAATAAGTACAGAGGTGTAGTAACATGAGCTTCACCTGTTTTAATAGAATAAATACATACATATTAATTTTGCAATTAACAACTTCGTAAAAATTCATATCTTGTTGGGGAAAATAAGAAATGTCATAAAATAACAAGTTAAACAACTCCATAAAGCCTTTTAGAAAGAATTCCCCCGACTGGGGAGTCTAAACAGCCGAGGGTTAAAGTTATTTTGTGTAATATTATATTACTATAATACTTTCACTACATAATAACTCAAGTATAATTCGTGCTACGAAACTCGTAGAACGATTGTGCGTAGTGCCGTTTTGCGTAGCATTATTTACGTCGTGCGTGATCTTAAAATCAGGCCGGTAATATGATAACGTCGGTATGTTTTTGTTCCATTTTTAAATTATAAACTAAAATAAAATAAAAATTAAATTTATTATTAATTAGCTTTTGCCCGCGACTCCGTTCGCGTGAAATTTTAAAATAAAAAAAAGAAATGAAAAAACATAGCCTATGTTACTCACAGAAAAAATATCTTTCTAACGGTGAAAGAATTTTTAAAATCGGCCCACTAGTTTTTGAGCCTATTCATCACAATCAAACAAACAAAGTTTTCCTCTTTATAATATTAAGTATATGGTAGATGAATATTATAACATTTTAAATAAATCCAAATTAAGCTATGGCATAATGTTTTGTCATAACATGTATGTAACATTTGTTCACAGAATCAATGCTACTTAGAATAGTAAGGGTAGCAGTACCATCGTACAAAGTAAGGGGCCAGCCGGCTCAGTTGGATTGTGACTATGAGTTAGGGGATGATATACTTTATTCAGTCAAATGGTATCGAGATAACGAAGAATTCTATCGCTACATGCCTAAGTTCGACCCTCCAAAGCACGCGTATAAATTAGACGGAATAAAAGTCGATGTAAGTATGTTTATTAAGTACTAGCTTTCGCCCGCGACTCCGTCCGCGTGTGCCGCTATGTGTTCTTCCAGACTATCATCTATGTCTACGCCAAATTTCATCCAGATCGTTTCAGCCGTTTAGGCTTCAAACTCTAACAAACATCCATCCATCCATCTAAACTTTCGCATTTATAATATTAGTAAGAAGTATGTTCTAGTAGATATAGTTATAGATTAAGTAAGTGTACCTTCAAAGGGTTGGGGAATATTTTACATAACTGTAATCTCAATTTGAACAGGTACAAGGGACGTCATTAATATTGGACAACAAACCCGAAACTCTTAACTAAAAGGGTTTGATTTTGTATTTTAATACATTTTCTTTTTTCTCTATTAAGGACGAAGTCCTATAATTTCTTTATAAAGTAGTGACTATTTTCGTTTTCATAATAAAGGGTTAGTTAGAAGGCTATGTCAGGGTTTTATTTAGACGACAATCCTAACTATTTATGCATTAGATTTATGGATACACAATTCACTTAAATAACGTATATACCTCTGGGAGAGAACGATAAATCATTATTAACTTCTTTGTCTGTAAAATATTTTATAAATCGAGGTAAAAGGCTAATGACATTTTCAGCTACTTAAATCTGATGATCGGAGAGTTATATTACATCCAGTGACATTAAAATCAAGCGGCCAGTATCGGTGTGAAGTGTCTGCAGAAGCGCCCAGCTTTGCCTCAGCCGCCGGTGAAGGGAGAATGGAAGTTATTTGTAAGTAGTTTATAGATATTTAAATAATAAATTGTAAAATGTTATTAATTATCTAATTTTTTTTTGACTGATTTGTCTCTGTTTGCCTTGAAGAGGCATTTACAGCTTCACCGGATTATTAACAATTGACTTTCTAATAAGAAGTCTTGTACTCAAACATTGATTTTTTTCTTTTCTCATTTAAAAAAATTAGATTTTATGTGGTGTTCATAGTATCAATTAATTTAGGTATTTTATTATTGTAACTTGTTAAAGATGTTATTTTTCTTCGCACAATAAACAGAATGTTTCCTTGAAACTTCGTATTTTTCGGTCGTTAAAATATTTCGATTCTTCTACAGATTTACCCCGGGAAGGGCCGAGAATAACCGGCAACCAACAAGAGAACAGAAGAGGGGACTCGATGTTCCTAAACTGCACGTCGGGTCGGTCCTACCCCGCGGCAATACTCAGTTGGGATATCGACGGTGAAAAGGTAACTTTGTGTGCTATACAAATTTGCCATTCATTACCCGGTGTTGATTTCACCCAAGTGAACAGAACAATTTGGATTCATTATTTATTTATTTGGGAGTTTTTAATATTTAACTTTCAACAACCCTTATTAGCTTACGTTGGTATCGAAAATGTATATTTCGTTGGGTTGGATAATTACTATTATAAGGTTTTTCTTTATATTTTAGTAATAAGCTAAATAGAGACCAATGTTGTACCAGATTTTCATCTAAAATTATATTGTACAAAGTTAATTTTAGAATATAAGATTATTTATGAAATGAGAGTTGGAGCACTCTAGCCATTATTGTTAATATTTGATGGGTGCTCGTTCGTACGATATATTTAGATCGAATAGCAGAAATTATGTATTACTTATCTTAAAACCTACACTGAAAATTGCGAACGTAATATCCTGTCTGTAATTAAATTGCTGTTACTTAGTATGGTTATACGAGTATGTATGGTATACAGTAAAAGCTATTCAAGAATACATTTAAAAGGTGTTATTTCATAAAAAAGTACAAAAACAGCGTTTTTGTATGCCGAAAATTTCCGTTTTTAAATTTTCCTTAACATTAACTTCCCAGTAGTTAAATTAAAAAACTAGTTAACTCGACGAACTGTAAAACAAAACATTCAATTGAGATTTTTAGATTACTAAATAACTTAGTCACAACATGCAATGAAGCAACTTAATACATTTAGCTCGTTATAGAAGCGAAAATCACTTGTTTAAAAATTAACATGAGAATTTTATTATAATGCTTTTGACACTAGGTGACAGACCCGGAGCTGCTCGTTGAGTACCCTCACATTCAACATCAGCACGGGTTGGTGTCGACCGCGCTGGGCCTGCGCGTGCCAACAGGCCGCACAATGCAGGTGCGCTGCACCGCGCGAGTGGCGCCTTCGTGGCGGGAGGGGAGTGAAGCTGTTGTTGGCAATAGCCAACTCGCCGATAGCAAAGAAGCCATGTTGTTAGGTAAGACTATTTTAAATACCAGATATTCCTTTTTTATTGCTAGATCTTAAAAATATTAGATGAAATATTGCTGGTATAAGACACAGATATGAGAGATGACTAATTCGTAAATAGATTTGAACCTTGCATTGATAAAATTATAGGTAGATGTTAATCACAAAATTAATATCGTCAATATTAACAATCATATTAAAATGTACTAAACGAATTTAACATTGGCAGCAATATAAAAAGAACTATTGTAATAAAAGTTTCTTTTTGTTCCAGTGAAAAGTTCAAGCGGAGGATGTACACTAAACGTAATGTTGTTAACACTTTCCTTTATTCAACTTCTTAGTTCTTTAATGCAATTAGAAACGTGATAAATTATCCCTTATCTTTTAACAGAACCTTTAGAAACGATCACGATTGTTAATAGTTTCGACTGAGAAAGTTCGTTGCGTAGTAAACCTGTTAAAGTCGTGCAGTTTTATTTCTTGCGTAATTTTAATTAAGATAAAAGAGAATTTAAAAATGTAAAAATGTTGTAATTAGTAGTAATGTTAAGAACAAAATACATATCTTTTTTAATTGCATATCTTATGTATTAACGTAATATTCATATCATGTTTGTTTTCAATATTTTCGGTAATGTAAGAAAGATACGTTTTGCTTTTTTTGAGGTAAAACCAGTAAGTAATGATGTAAATGTAAGAATATATATAATTGTAAATATAAATTAGAACTGCCTTCTTAGATAGAAATACTATCTATAAACGTTGTAAATAATTGAAGTAAAAGTTTTGTAATGTTGCTTATGGAATAAAAAATACGATCACATGAGAAAAATAATTGGTTAATTTGATTATATTTGGTATAATGATGGAAATGCCGATTTTATTCATAATGTAAAATAATTACAAATTGCTTACAATCCTTATTCTGTTTCAATAATTGAATTAGTTTATTTTATGTTTGAATGCTAACATTGTTATTAGTCAATTGTCTTCCTAGTAGCACTGAACCACGAACTTGTTTCTTTTTTTTGTGTCATACCAGGAACTAATTAAGCATATCGTTATCAAAGCAGTTTTTATAAGATGGGGGAAGTTTTAAGAAAAAATTGATCAATTCTTTTCGTGCCTATGCTTACAAACATTTTAACGGTTTTTTAATTTTATAGATCTCACTGAAATGTAAATTAATTCAAAAGTTTGCTTTCATTGTTAAATCTTATGGTAGTATGTATTTTACTGAAGTATTTAGGTTGGAATAAAAATGTTTTATTGCAATAAAGTATTTTATTTTTCAAATTTCCTTATGATTATAACATTAAAATACATCATCATCATCCTCATCATCCTCCTTATCCTACTCCCGTAGGGTCGGCGCAACAGGTTTTTGTCCTCCACATAACTCTATCATATGTCATCTCAGTCATCACTCCATTCTTGATCATGTCACGTTTCACGCAATCCATCCATCTCTTAATAACATCAAAATCCATATGAAAACAATTTATCTAGCTATCATGTAAAACAATAAACTTTTAAACTCAACCATATTGAATTAACTAGTCATAAAATGAAATTGTACATAATTTTGTATTGTGGTTTATATAAACTACGACACAAAGTTTCGTACAAAAATGAAATGTCATCTTGGGACATAAGGAAGTACGTTTAGCGTGGCTTAGCGTCCGGCGGCGGTCATTACAAGCAGTAACAATCTCCGGTAGACACACAAACAATGACATGGAAAACCACAACAGACTTGCCCCTTGTGACAATAACGTGAAATGAGTGCTGGCTCACGTCCTTCCGTAGACTTACTAAATATTTATGACTAAATTCAACTACATATTTAAAAATTAATTGTAGTTAGTGTCAATGTTTTAGTATTATACTAGCTTTCGCTCGCGACTCCGTCCACGTGGAATTAAAAAAAAAAGTAAGTAGTCTATCTGTTCTTCCAAATTTCATCGAAATCCGTTCAGCCGTTTAGGCAACAAACTCTAACAAACATCCATCCATCTAAACTTTTGCATTTATATTAGTATGATAATATTTTGTTGGTTAAAAAAGGGCCAGTACGGAAAAACAGTCTTAATTTTTCTACGAGAATTATAAAATTCTTTGGTTTTTGTATGAGAGATATAAACGAGAAAATAAGAAAAGAAATCAATTACAGAAACTGATGTAAAAATAATGGATTTCAAAACCAGGAAATATTCACAAAGTCATTGTAATATAACTAACTGAATCGACTTCAA
>LD688955.1:5506930-5523818 GCA_003118335.3 Papilio memnon | reverse complement strand
ATTTAACTACCGACTAAGTATAATACCCCTACGACAATTAAAAGATCAAATTAAATAACACCTCACTGTTTGATTGGAATATTTCCATATTGCAATCTAAAATATAAAAGAAATGAAACTAATTTTCTTTTTACTAGCTATAAACACCACATGCTTTTAAAAATGATTGATAAAAATAAAAATAAATTGTATCCTACTAATAATGTTGAATGGACATAAAACTATGTCGCAAATATTAACGCTATTCTCAGGTGGACATTGTCTGCAAGTGAATTGAGCTTCCGGCGGTATTCCATTCTATTTCCGTTTCCGCACGAGCGGAAATGAATTCAAAACACCCTGCAGTGCATTTGATAGGCAGATATTGCAGGAGCAACAGGAACCTTATCATGATATATTGTGTATCTGAAACCTAATTTTATGCCTCGATGGAAATTAAGTGAACGTCGAAATAAATTTCAGAAAATGCACAGTTCATTAGCGTTTTAAAGTATATAAATGAAAATTTGTCCTGTTATGAAAATAGTATTTTTAAGCATTGTAACAAATTTTTGTGTTCATAACTCACTTGCGTTTCTAAAGATTGTATTAGCTATTCTAAACTACAAGGAAATTATGGCATTAGAAAACATTTTTAGTTCTATTTTTAATGACTAAATTAGAATCTATCGTGTAGATCTGATATTAATAAATTAATTTACATTCAGGGTGTACGTATTGGCGGCGAGGCCTTTACCTCGACGTCTTCCATTTCCTGGGCCGCTAACACGTATTGACTACAAACCTATCCACCGCTACTAGTCTTCAGACCAATCGATATACGGACACACACACAGAGACGTTTGCTATTTGGACCCGAATAAAATTACATAAATCTTTTAAATACTTAATAATCTTTTAAATTATTTTTTAAATACTTACAGATTCAGGCCCTGTATAAGTCTAGACTTTTCTGAAATTGACTGGCAATAAAATACACTATTAATAAAACAAAGTAGATTTGATAATTTAAATATGATTATTAAGAGTAGAATTATTTAAAAGGATGTTGTTCAAAAAACCTTTTTCTTTGTTAAAAATGATACAAGTTAAATAACAAAACTCGCTAATCCCGCACAGAAAACACCTCGGTAGTTTAATTATCAGATTGCGTGACTTACCTTCATCGCTGTTCTTAGGTACTTGATAAGAAAGTGCGCAAAGGGTTACCTTTATAAAACTAATCTTTTAAGTATACACGTTGATCTGCTACCGCTTTTATAAATGTTTGATTATGATAATGTTGGCTAATTCGAAAAATATCAAGATTATTACATACTTTTAATTCGAAAAGATGTTGTCTTACCGCCTTTTAAAAATGTAGCTTGTACTTAACGGGGCAAAATGATTGATACTATTTGAACGATTAAAGTAACTGGCAACTAATAATTTTGAATACTGGCTGAATGTGCGTCATGCATGATAGATGTCAAGGAGATGATCGAATGACTGATGACAGTTGTCATTGAATGATGGAATGATGCACTTTGTTATTATAAAATGAAATGGTTAATGGTTAAAATTCAAGAGTGTGTTGTGAAGTTATCAATTAAGATGGTGGTCAACTAAGGATAGTGTTTCTAATGTTACGCGAATTGTTTCATTATCTCCGACATACGCGCGCTTACAATTGAATATCGTTACCGTGTATATGATCCTTCGGAATTGAATTCTACAATCCGCTCGTCACTCCTACATAATTATTTAGATATTCATAATTCTTCATTGGTAAGAATTCTACATACTAAAATAGAGTTTCGGTCTTGAAGTCTGTAAAAATAACTTCGAGTATTTTTGTCGTGTTACGGGTAAAAATATTTATATAGGTCAGGATAATAATAACGTAATAAGAATATCTGTGTCACAGATACACTAAACATTATTTTCGGAGGTAGAGATAATTAGGGTGTTCTAAACAACTGTGTGTATAAAAGCATAATATTTGATATTTAGATACCTTGATATTAATCAAAATAATCTGAATACAAACTCCCTGCAAATAGAGTTATAATTTATTTTCTTAACCTATATACATATTTATTTCGTTATCCCCAATGTCAGTTGACAGATCTAATTGCTACCGTAACCGCTAAATTATGCCATCGATTGGAACAATCTTAACAGACAGGATTAGTTATCATTGAAAATAAAAAAACGATCATGTTTCTATTTAAAAAAGGTGTTAATATAATAAGCAAAAGATTATTAAAAAAAAGACAAGCAAATACCCTATGTGTTCTTCCAGACTATCATCGATATCTGTGCCAAATGTCATCGAGATCCGTTCAGCAGTTTAGGCTACAAACTAACATCTATCCATCTAAACTTTCGCATTTACAATATTAGTATGATTAGTATGATTGAATGTAGAATTGTTACGGTTGTACACCTTATACCAAATTAAGTTTATAGTAATTTTAGTATTAACCAAATGAGTTTATAACTGAGGTTAAAGTTACCCGTATCGTTTCTTAGCGCATGCCAAGACCTTCTGCAATTTTCGAATTAATGGTTTCCGGGGCCGGGTATTTTGAGATCGCCCTAAATTAGTAAATGCAAGACGGGTAACGAAAGCTTCCGGGATTACACTAGAATTTATACAATTATAACAGAAGTTTGCTTTTAACATCTTTCTGTAAATAACAATTGAAATCAATCTTTGCCATTGTTTACTTACATATATCACATTATAAAGTAAAGTGTTTTGCCATGTTTAAACAAGATAGAGTAGAACTTACGAATTCTTACAAAAGAAATTATATTCAGTACTTATGTAAGAAATATTGTAACAATCAACTATGAATAAATTGAATAATAGCCACTTAGCATTTCTGCAGTGTCATTTCTCTGAAGGAATTTCTTTATAAAGTAAGTCTAATTTGATAATATTCTGAGCACGTATCAAAAGCTATGTTGCTCGCAGGAACAATCCGATAAAACGAAATTCGTGCATTGAATGATATTTTGGAAGTGTCTTATTTAAAAGAAAATAAATTGTGTAATTTAAATAAAAGAACAAGGTGGAAACAACGAAAGATTCTACCTATTTTTCAGATCTGAGGACTATCATGAATATTTGCGTGACAGATGCTAAAAGGTTTTCGTAACGTAATCGACAAAATTTGTATGAGATTTGTTGGTGTACTTTACGCCCGATAGGAGCGCTGCACAAATGTTGTACAAATTCTGTAGATGTCAGTACAAGAACGTTCTCGCGAATATTCGTGATAGCCTCATATAACAAACGAAAATACGTTTTTATTTGTTTTAAATTAGTCTACTAATATTACTAAATTTTTCATGTGTAATAATTGAGTTAATTAACTTTTTCATTCGTTTAATTTTAGTTTTATTATTGTCACATTACACGTACTTACATAGTAGCAAAACTTAATAATTATAATATCAAGTTAGAATTCGCCTTAAATTGACTTAAGCACTGATATTTAACTACGTTCTTGTGTTAGACCGTTCTATCACTTATGTAAGTTAGATTAAACTAAGTTAAATTTAAGTCAACGTCAACGGTATAAGCTGGTATTACTGAAGTATATTCTGATCACGTAACAATCGTTGTGTCGCCAAGGGAGACTGTCCGAGGTCGAGAAAATTGTGAGATGTCTTAACGATGTTAACCGAGCGGTGGCTAAGTGCTACGGCAAGATTTTAATTACGTTTGTCTAATCCAATAATACGACACGTTGTAACTAACATATAACGCTTTTCTAATGCAATAGAAAACTTAATAATGGAAATAAAAATAATGACGACGTTCTGATAGTGTTGGATTATTGGATAACAATACAATCCGTGATGTAGTTTAGTTTGAAAACAAATGAGATAAAGGTTAAAGTTTTGCTACCATTGGACATGAAAAGGTTTATTATTGAGGCCTTTAAAATTATTTGAACCTTTCGCTTGTTAGCGTTAGTTAGCGTAGCGAAATTGTTATTTAGCTCTTTTAATAAATAGATATTAAAAATAACTTTGGTTACTTTATTTTACATAGCATAAACATGTAATCAATTATACTTAATTGAAACATACTCTTGAGACTTGTAAGACATTAATAAAAAGCAACATTAAAGGTATGAAAGCAGAAAGGGAATACATTTATGTTAATAGTTAATACGTACAGAGTGTTCGTATGTCGAGCTGTAACGTGGGGCCTGTTTAATCTTGCAAATGTATGCAACTTGCTGACAACATGTCAAACTGCCTTCGTCCTTAGAACGTCATCTAAATATACTTGAACGTTCTCAAATGCACGGAATTTAATCATTTGATGTTCGTTAGTTGAATAGCTTGCTTTTAATTATCAATACCTTTTTTTTAATAAGTCGACGTTATTAAAAACATAATTTTGTAAAAATCTAATTTATTTACATATGGATAGAATATTTTTCTTGTGATTATTAGCGTTTAGGATAATTATCCTAACAATACATCATTGATTTCACATTTATCATCGTTGAAAAAAAAAGAAAGAATAAATATGAACGCTACATAACTACAAACTGAATTCATTTACCTATTATATATGTAATACTAGCTGTTCCCTTGCGGCTTCATCCGCGTGGAATTATAAAAACTTTATTTAATTGTTGACATTTGTCAAATTCTCATTTGCAAACGTCAAAATGATATAACACGATGACAAACCATGGCAATATTTTTTCCTTGATGTTGGCAGCTCGTAGCTTATGGTCTCATTCCCACATTAGGGTTTTTTTCAATTTATTTACCCCCTAAATTTAATAGCATGAAAATATATAGCCTAAAGTGTGATGTAAGTGTAGGGCTTTTTTAAAAAAAGAATTATTCAAAAATATGCTGTAATTGCTGAGATCTTACGCCACAAAGAAGTGTGTGTTTACGCTTTATTATATTAGTATAGAGTATAGATATTATATGACAATGTTGCTACAGAATAGAATAAACAGTAGGCTCAGTAATGTGAAAATGCATTAAAAGAACGTATCCCTTCCTGATCGCCAGGAATATGACCGAAGCGACATTGTAAGAGCGGTAGCACCGGGAGCCACATAATGCTTTCGCAACCATTGTTAGATTCACGACACCGCAGTAATTTAGATTCATGTCGGTGACTTAACGACTATGAATCTGCTATTATTGCCTCCAGTTATAAAGATGCTACGATCTACAAGTACTTAACTAAACCAAAAACTTAGATGATCTTTAATTACTGTAATAGTTACATAGTTAGGACTTTTAATTGTCTTTAATAACTGGCATGCGGAATTTTATATTTCCAATTTCTCTTTTTTTTTAATCAAAATCGCACTGGTCGATATCTACTTAATACTATTAAATTTGTTTTATTATGTTTTAAGTGTATTTTAGGAAATGTCTACTACGAATGAAATGTACAATTGTAAAATGCGTAATGTGAAGTGAAACATACGTTATAAGTCAGACTTTTTTATGTAAAATACTTTCCCGCTCAACTTCAGTCGCCATAGATTTAAAACAAAAGTCGCTCGAGAGCCGTTTGAATAAAGTCAACTGTGATTTATACAAAAACTTTGAACTGTTCCAGTACTTTAAAACATATGCGTGCTCAGTTTATTTTACATTCGCATCGGTGGTGTGTATACAGAGCACTTTTGTTATACCCAACAAAAGTACTTTGACTGGAAAGACACCAAGTAGATAATATGCGAATCCTTACCTCTTTTGTTTTAATAACAATGACGTCATCATAATAAGCAAGCGATTTGCAACGAAACTTAATAATAGGTCCTAGTTTTTGCATTTAACATGCACGATGTAATTTTTAGTGGCATTTACTACAATATGCTGGCGCTATTTATTTTCAAGAGGGTAATAAGTCTTTTGTCACGCAAATCGTCAATCAGCTGTATGGAGCGATGCCAGTAGTCGACGCTAACTAATTAATTCAATACTAATTTCCTGCGATACAAAGATCAGGGGTAGAGCAATTTATTAACATTTTACAAATTTATGTACTTTGTATAGCGCTAACAATTCTCTCCAATTCCCTCAAGATGAAAGCTAAACAACTTAGAGAATTTCTAGATTACTCGTTTATAAACTAATATTCTTTTGATGTGAGAATCTTTTAACTCGGTTCCGTAGTTTTAAAGTTCATCGGTAGTTAAAGTTCAAATCAGTGTTAATACAGAAAAAATAAACAACAATAAAGTTCCTATTGTTTTTCATATTATAACTTGCATAGGGGCGTATAAGTTAAAAGATTTTAGACGTATATCGGCTTGTTTCAGTAATAAATTCTTGATAATGAAACAATAACGGTAGCGGCGATCCCATCTCACGGTCAAATGGCCGACGGATATTTGATTTATTTCCAATCCGCATATCTAGTGCATATAAAAAAAAACTAGTGTGCTCCAAAATATTGGATGCAACGTCAAATCTTTTAAAAAAGAGAGTTATAAAATAATAGTAAAATGCTATCGTTAACATTTTAAAGGCATTTAGATGGATAGCGAAAGCTTAGATGGATGGATGGATGTTTGTTGAACTTTGTAGCCTAAACGGCTGAACGGATTTCGATGAAATTTGATATAAATGTAGAGGATAGTCTAAAAGAACACAAAGGCTCACTTCGGTTGTTTTTTTATTACACTCGGACGGATTCGCGAGCGAAAGCTAGGACTTAATAATAATGTTACTATCGAATGAAAAACATGAGTCTTTTCTATTTTTAAGGTACTTGTACGAGAAAATATCACAATAACTCTGTTCCTGTTTTAAAATAAACCACCGTATGTTGTGTGACTGTCCAAATTTTGTTGCTTCTTTCTAAAAGTTTTAAGATATAACTTTTCACATAAATCACCGAGACTGCCATGGAATCGTAGAGCCAGTTAAAATATCACAAGAGTCTGTTATCAGAAACGTCGAACTTCGTAAGGTTTCAGTTTTATTTAAAACTGTAAGACTTTTTATATTCTGAGAAATGTGATAGTATTTTATTTATAAATGTAGATAGAATTTGTTGTGTATTATTTTTAGACTTCTTTCGTAAGAAAAAGAAATGGATACGAGTATAGAAATAAATTATAAATAGTTTGAGTATTCAAGCTTATGAATGAATGTGGATGGCTACAAATGAAGAGGAAGACCGAAGAAAGTATGGATGGATCGTGTGAAAGAGGATATTCTTAAGAAGGGAGTGGATTCAGATGACGGCTGATAGAAATGTATGGAAGAACAGCACATGCTGTGCCGACCCTCCGTAAGGGATAAGGGTAAGTTGAAGGTGATTCAAGCTTGCAAATTATTGTAAGTATGTAGCCGCTATTATCGACAAAATACCTACATAAATTAATGAATAGAGTGAATACCGTTCACTGTTTAAAAGTAGCCTATTCACTCTTCTTATTAAAATCCGTTACATTGTGTAGCGGCAAATAGCTTATTTGATACTTAGTTTTAACGCGATTAATATTAATAGGTCCATTGCCAGTCTTTATGTATTAAAAATAGCGCTAAAATGTTATCATACTTAAAAGTTTTAATAAACATTCCAAAGTTGTACAAACAAAGCTTTTAAATTTGAAGTAGGTGTGAGTAATATTAGTAAGCGACCGTATCGTGACCACGATTATCCATTTTGATAATTGAAGCGTCAAGCAAAATCACGCAAGAAACCGATTAAAGGTTAAAAGGTGTATTTACCAAAATTTATTAGACACAGACACAAAGAAATTAAGTAACTGTCAATCTTAGATGTTAGTCAAAAACTTCTACTGCAAACAAAGGCTTAAGATGTTCAATAATTTTATACGTATCAAGAAGAGACTATGCAGCTGTGTTCACCGTCACTGAAGATAACCATGATAAGAAATGATTAAGAAAGGGTCGAATACAAGAAATGCCGATTACAAAATCGATAAATATAAGTCTTATTCTTCAGGGGTGGTAACTAACTAGCCTAAATAACTATATTTGTTATAAAAATATTCTCACACAGTTAAAATAATCATATGCAATTAGAGTCAAGACATTTTTACTTTAAAGTATAATGTAATAAAAAGGTATATTAATGTTGGTTTCGTGTAATTTACCATTTTCTTTGCACAAAGTATTTTTCAGAAAAAAAAATTATCACAATAACCTAAGGTGCTACTAAATCTACACGATAGCCACGAGTTAGCACGCAATGGAACAATTACTTTATTATTAATAGCAAGGTTAATCAAAAGCTGTCGATCCGTCACAAATGATTAATAGACTACGATCAGGCGAACTGGCGAATTAACGTTTAAAACTAAGGCTTTTTTATGTTTGACTCTTTACTACACAATATAAAACAAAGTCACATCCCGCTGTCTGTCTGTGTCTACGTAAGTTTAATCTTTAAAACTACGCAACGGATTTTGATGCAGTTATTTTAATAGAGTGATTACATAAGGTTAATATTGTTAATTTTAGCAATATCTTATGTGAGATCATAAACAAAAACATTTTCGTATCAGGCGAGGACGGTCGCTTGTTGACTATAATTGCCATCTAGAATTACACCGGGCTGGAGAAAGCTAAGTGCTCGAATAACTAGGCTCAATGGCAAGGACTCCCAAGAGGGATAACTTGAACTGTTATATAACGCACGCTTAACATTCTGATTCGAAGTTATCTAAGAGGATCTATGTGGGACTTAATCGGTAGATCTTAGAGTATTATCTACAATATCTACAGCTACTTCTAGGTCTTCCAGGTAGGCCTTCTCAAATCTATACGAATGTTATAAAGAGGAAAGATTTGTATTTTTGTATGTATTGAAATAACTCAAAAACTACTGGGCCGATTTCATCAATTACGTTATCAGTGAGTAACTACTGGGCTGATTTTAAAAATTCTTTCACCGCTAGAAAGGTAATTTATCCGTGAGTAACATAGGCTATATTTTTTAATTTCACGCGCGCGAAGTCGCGAGCAACAGCTAGTAAAATGTAAAGAAAAAAAACAATTTTTTTGATCTGATAAATCTAGTCGTCATTGTCAAGATGACGTATTAATCTTTTGATTGTCAACATATCGTATTTCACATATCTAGGTAGAGTCTAAAAACGAGTAATTTGTTAAGTCCGAATTAAGTTCTTCGGAAATTATGACACATGTAAACTGTAAATGTATCTTTTATCGGCTTATAAAAAGCTTTTGGAACTTAGGAAGCCATTTATTTCCCGTATGAAGGTACGATGAATTAATGGCATCCTAGTTTGTTAACGCAGGCTCCCTGTAGTCTGTAGTAATCCGATTCCAATGGTAGTTTCGACAAATTTGCGGTCCGTTGAGTCTATACCGCTCCCTCTTGATGGGCTACCGAACGTGCGTCCTTAATGATAGTCAACTATTTTCCAGTCGGTTCCAGTGATGCATGACTCTAAATACCTCCTCGCAGTGGTATGTCTAGTATTTCTTGATGAGTTATTAAAACATTTTTTTCTTTACAATTCTGAAACATCTATAATCTTGCTAATATCTCACTTACTAATATTGTAAATATGAAAGCTTAGATGGACGGATGTTAGAGTTTATAGGCTAATCTTCTAAATGGATCCCGATGAAATTTGGGATAGATGTTAAAGATAGCATGCAAGAACGCATAGGCTAATGACTTTGTTTTTGTTTTTTAATTCCACGCGAATTGAGATGCGGGCGAATGCTAGTATATACTAATATGTAACCCATATTTTTTAATTTATTATTATATTTTTTTCTAAAACTAAACTTAAGTATGGGCGTTATTGCTTATTCCTTTTCAATTTGCTTTAGCATGTTTGTATTAAAGTATTGCATTAAAAATTGAATGAATACACTAATAATGTTATCAGTCACTTTGTAACCATCCTATGGGTTGTGTCGCACTAATCAAGAAAAATAGGTTTGTCGCCTGTTCGCAGCGCAGATTATCCATTTTGTTAATTGACGCGTCAAATTGGGTCACGCGAAACTCCTATTAAGTCTTCTCACAGTTGTTGAAATGAATTTGACAAATCCGTGAGTTCTATGCAAATTATCACACATGTAAAGCACTTAGAGTAATTATTAAGAAAATTAGTTTAATAACCGCGCAAATTACGTGCGAAACTTAGTAAATTACGAGTGAAATCATATTTACTTTAAGATATAAAAATGCTTTTAATTTAGATATGTCATAAACAGCACTGAATATCTTGTTTGTAAACGGTGGCAAAAGTATTTGAAACGACATTTAAATATGTAACAGCGCCTTAAATGGTAAGGCCACGCTTAAACTCTATCAGAATTTTGAGCAGTGCTTATGAAGTGATGTTTTCAAGATTCGTTTCAGACTTCGGCGATTAGATAACATACCGGGTATGACGATAAATCTAATTTTAACTAACCCTTTGAATTCATTCGTGACTTTTAGACTACAGGAAGTTATGTTAACTGAGATTTAATTATGTCCTTCCGTCAGTCTGTCAAATCGAATAATATTAAAATCAGCATAAATCAAAAGGTTTATCTACAGAGTGTTTGAAGAGATACTTTTTTTTAAATTGCAATGGACATATTTATATTTGTGTGGTAAAATAAATAAAAACGTTGTGGTTATACTGGTAGCGGATATTGCTGAATAAATTCGTTTGACTTTATCGCCTGTAGCATCGTACTATATTGGCGGCTGATCGACGATTTGCGTGACGCAAGCATTTTTAGAATGTTTCTAAAATTGAGATTGAACTCGATTATATTTTTGTACTATTCGGAGTATAATAACTGTGTAACACATTAGTCGACATTAAATGATATGATTTCAAATTTATAACCGATTTGGAAATTTTAATCGAGACTCAAAAGAGATATTCTCATTGATTTAATTCGTAATGGGCGATACAAACGCTCAGTTGTAACTGAAAATTTTAACGGTCACTTGAATGTTTCAGTTAAATCTGCATACACTTGTACAGTGCAAACTGAGCAGATCGACATTTCATTCAAAACTATCAGAACTGAGCGTATATAGCAGGCATAACAAAAATAATTGGTCTTTATTATTTTATTCTTATTTCTTTAATTAATACGTTTTATTATAATTTTAATCGTAAGTAAAGCTCAGCCATCATTCAATTTGAAAAAACTTTTAGAAGTAATTTATTTCCATCTCTTTCAAAGAATTCAGAAAAGGGAATCTCGTCAATAGAAGCAAAACATATTTGCACGGACCAAATAAATTCTTGGATAATATTGAATAAATCATCCTATATTGAAGGATTGTTTGTCATTTGAAAAGAATTTTCCATAAACTTACGTATATTACAAGCTTTTATCTGTTTTTATTTGATTTTAAACTATCAATCCGCTCTGGGTTTACCTAACTCGAGAAATTTTAGTAATAACTGTTTAAACAAACAGAAGTAAAATATTATATGGAACTTAAAATGTTGCGATATATCTTAAAAGTGTATTTTTAATTTTATTGATAAAATGTAATAATACTATGCAATTAAGTAATTTCAACCTTTGGAAGGGTAACATGCCATAAAACATTAACTAAAATATCACGTTTATGTTTTAATTATACTAATTCATTCACATTTGAATGTCTCTTGCAAATTAAGGTAGACATTCATTGATGTAGCTAAAAGAAACAAACCCACCGTTATCGCGTTGTTATAGCTTGAGTGAGAATTGTAGATGATCCACTTCATAAGCTCATCTAGAACAGGGGTCGCAATAACAAGTGACGAACGTAAACAATAACTTTATCCGAGGGGAGTAAGGGAAAGTATATACGCAATACGAGTGGTGCTTAAATATACATCACTTATTAATTAATATAAGCTACTTTCCCCTTAAATATGAAATATTGTCTCCATGATTAATCATGAGAGATGACAATGTTTACGAGAAAAAGTTTCGCTAAAAACAAATGAACTTTTAAAATTTTCTTTTCTATTTTTAAATCGCCAGATCAGATCAAAATTGTAATCAAAATTATTTGAAAATTTGTTGCATTGTTCACCTTCTATGTTAAAATACTCGTTATATTTTTTTAAATATCAGAATAAACGATAACCTCTCATCTCTACAGTGTCAATTCAGTTGGCAGTCAGTTCTTACTTCTCCTTTAATTGGATAGCATTCTGAACACGTATCAAAAGCCGCGTCGTTCGCAGGAACAGAACGATAAAAGGAAATTCGTGCGTTGAATGACATTTTAAAAACGGATACTTTAAAAAACTCAAAAACCACAGTAACTTAAAAATTAGTCATTATCACAGTTCGTTATATCTACACTTCTATACTAATATTATAAAGAGGAAAGATTTGTATTTTTGTATGTATTGATATAACTTAAAATGTACTGGGCGGATTTTAAAAATTCTTTCACCGTTAGAAAGGTAATGTGTCTGTGAGCAATATAGGCTATACTTTCTATTTTCACGCGGACGAAGTCGCGAGCAACAGATGACTAATAAATCTAATTAATAATTAATGGCATGTTATGCGACGAGACGATGGGGACATAAACCAGAAAGTGTTAAGAATGAATGTGGATGGCTACAAAGGAAGAGAAAGACCGAAGAAAGTATGGATGGATTGTGTGAAAGAGGATATGCTTAAGAAAGGAGTGGATTCAGGTATGACGGCTGATAGAAATGTATGGAAGAGTAGCACATACTGTGCCGACCCTCCGTAAGGGATAAGGGCAAGTTGATGATGAAATGCCGATAAAGCAGAGACATCTCCTAATTATATTTTTTAAAGATAATTTGGCTTTTAATAACGTTTTGTTATTTGAAAATGTTTAACCTTAACCATATTTAAATTTTATTCAATAAATTCTCTCGGTCAACGTGATATTATAATAAACGGATAATGGAATATTGATGATATTTAAATTGATTTTAATTTTGCCGATTGAAAATTCAAATTAACCTCAACACCTTTTTGTTCGCAACGACTTTGTAACAATTAACCACTTAACTGTATTAGCAGGGAACCAGATCTTTCTATAGTTACTAGCTGTTCGCGTGCGACTTCATCCGCGTGAAATTATAATAACTTTCTTTATTGTTTACATTTGTCAAATTATCAATTGCAAATGTCAAAATGACATGACGCTGACAAACCATGGCAATCTTGCTTCCTTGATGTTGGCAGCAACTTATAGTATCTTTCTCACATTAGGGTTTTTATCCAAAATATTTACCCCCTAAGTTTAATGGCGTGAAAATATATAGCTTAAAGCGTGGCGTAAGTGTAGGGCTGTAATTAATAAAAGATTTATTCAAAAATATACTGTAATTGCTGACATCTTAGGCAACAAAAAAGTGTGTGTTTACGCTTTATTATATTAGTATAGATTTCAGTTATATTTGAACGTTTAAAATCGCATTCTCTTTCGAATACACATGAACTCACGAACATCTTGAATAGAATTGGGGTTCTTGATGATGACCGGATCATCCTACGATTTGTAAGTGATAACTGATAAATTATCTAACGTTTTTTAAGCTTGTTTTATACCAGAAATATGTACTGTAAATAGATTTAGATAATACCTATGCAGACTTAAAGAGAAAATGTCCGTTAGTTGATGGACAGCAACTTTATTTTGTTTTACTTTGCTCTGCTTCGATTTTTCGTTCCATTCCATTTCGGTTCGTTATGGTTCGATTCAGTTCGTTTCGTTTCTTCTTATTTCATCCATAACCGATAGCACGTAGGCAATGTGATCCTGTATTAACCGCTAATTAAATTGGTTAATGCAATACTAAAAGCAATTTACTAAATCATACTTCATGCTAAAATTATAAATTAGAAAGATTGATTGGATTGATGAATGTTTGGCAAATTTGTGGAACGTAGTCCGGAAGAACACATAGGCTTCATAGTAAGTTTCTTTTTTATTTCCCAGGTACGAGTCGCGGGAAAAAGGTTGTATGTAGATCAACGCTAAAGCTTGGCGTTTCGTTTTTTGGTATTACGTTTTATAGGAAAGTAATCGTATGTGAGCTGACACTTACTCATTAAATAGTTTTTGTATGAACACAAGTTTTCTTTTATTTCTTATATATGAAAATTACTAATATCAGTTATAGCTTATCGTTAGCGCAATGCTATGAAATTGATCAAATTAATACTACGCTTATGCTAGATCCCGCTTCCGAAAACAAAAGGCAATTAACCACTAAACGGAATCAAATTTCATCGTTTGTAGCGATATTTAAAGGCCCGCAGCGATCCTCTTGTGTAAACAGTTGAATTGAATTTCAATTGAACCGACTAATAGATCACTAATTAGAAAACCTGTTCAGTCAGAGAGATCGGTCAAAAGGTACACGTTGTATGAACAGTGCGCAATTTTGTTACGTACAGATTGCATTATGACTTATGAATTATTCACTTTTAGACTTTATCTTTTATCAATTTTTTTGTTCTTTTTTTAAAGTTCCTTTTAATTTTGATAATTTATAAAATTTCATTTTTCTATGAAATAATACATCTGCAGATGTACAAAAGTATAATAGTTTCGTTTTATTTTTAATAGTTATTTTTTACGTTTTATTAAGTCCATTGTATGTATAATTTTGTATTGGTAAAAAAAATACGTAAAACATTTTCTTATTTCATTGTTATGCTTAATTTCAAGGAAGATGATCTTAATGAATTCCGCGTTTTGTTGTTAAAGAATATCTCTTGAAATGTAAACCTTCGCACAATAGCTCTAATGGTTTAGAGTGGATTGGAATATTAAATTTCGCAATTGTTATTCCTAGAAAATAAATTGCGAGGATAATAGACTTTACAATAGAATGAACAAGAGGATCAACTTACAATAATGGCTTTTACAATGGTAATATTTTAATAGAAAACGTTATTATTTGAAATAATTATATCTCAATAATTCTATTGAATACGGTAAAGCAATTAGTGGTAAGACCACTTCATACTCAGTTAAATATCGAATAATAGACTTTGTGTAATATTTGAAAATATTACAATACTCGTAAGCATGATAATACTTATAAATATTACAGTACTCATATTATTCATCATCATCATCATTAACAGCCTTAGGTCGCCCACTGTTGAGCGTAGACCTCCCCATCGATGGCCACGATGCCCGGTCCTGTGCCGCCCGCATCCAGTGCACTCCCGCAACCTTGACCAGGTTATCGGTCATATTTTTATTGATGTTAAATTTTACGTAGGGTTTATTACATTTTGAGTTGTACTAACATTGATTTGATTGTCGCAAAATAGACTATAAATCGCATTTGAATGTTTGATCAACACAGACAATGATATCTCGGTTCTATGCACACATTTATTACATTCTGAGATTTTACTTTACTCCATAATATCGGGATATAAAAACGAAATGTGATAGCAAATTTTAATTCTTAAGAAAGAAGATTAAGAAACAAAGAACATTAAAACCAGTCCCAAAATAAAACTATTAAAAATGACATTTTTTGTTTTACAATAACTTTGTAAATTTATGTTTTAAGAATCTCGTAACTTAAAGACTGATGTAAAAACAAACTTTTACTGTTCTTGCACTGATACACAAAAAGCTTGCTTATTAAAAGTTTCGGTATGTTCTGACAAAACTTGAAATTTATTCAGTTGCCCTTTCTTATTAAGTTTTGACTGAAGTACAAAGTTGTCTTAAATATGTTTACGATCAAAATAGTGGTAAAAGATCCCCTTATCATTTAGGAGAAGAAAGAAAAAAATAGTTACTTAAGCCACAGTTTCCGCTCATATTTTTCAATACATTTTTAACAATAATTCTATAACATTTATTTACTCGCAAGATTAGCAGGAAGGCATACTACCGAAAGATTAAATATAAAGTGTCATTCTCCGGGTTTCTGAAACTTTTATCTGTATTAGTACAAAATAAAAAAATAACCTACTTAAGTCACTTTTTTTTTAATCGAGTGTTTTGAATTCGTATCCCCAGTCTCAAATCCTTTGAGATGATTTAACTAAAATGGAGAAAATGACTCTAGATAAGGTAAAAGTTGTTGAACATAATACATTCCAGACACGAAGAGACTTGGTCGTTAGTGAGTCACTCGAATATCTCTACTGACGTGCCTCCAGCGGCCCTCCTTTCCGTATTTCTGTGATGCAACTGATGTTTTATTCGTTTTAATCTTCAAGAGTGACTGCTAAATTTTTTACATTTCACTAAAATAAAATAGGAATGTAATAAAATATGGAATTAAGAAAACATTATCTAATTATAATAACAGTTATATAAATTCCGTTATTCATTGTAAAACTGAATTCTGTTCATATGTACGTAACTATTTACGAATTAATAAAACGTCTTATAACGTTATGACCTTGAATTGTTTTATATTAGTAACTTTCTATTTCGTAATTTAAATTTCTACATTTACAAGGTTCAAGTAAGACAAATATGAAAACAATAAATTTTATCTAAAAACGTAAGTGGACCAATTTTCAATAAAAGCATGAATGAAGATGGACAGCGGTGATGTGGTGACAAACTGCGAGGCATCGCTGTCAGTGTGACTCCGCCCTAAAGCCTCCTAACTAATGCTTTTGCCACGCTAACAAATTGACTCTACTTGACTTAGTAACCCGTGAACTTCAAATCAATAACTTACACTATGTAATTTGCACATTGCTGTAATATTGTTTTAAAATACAATTAATTTGGTTCGATTATTATACCATTACAATATTAAAATGGAACTAAATATTATATAGAACAGACAATAAAAAAAAACTATAAAGACGACGATATTAACAGATTAATCTATACTAATATAATAAAGCGTAAACACACACTTCTTTGTTGCCTAAAATGTCAGCAATTACAGCA
>LD688955.1:5465458-5486795 GCA_003118335.3 Papilio memnon | reverse complement strand
CGTTGTATGTTTATCTGTAACTATAATATAATGTGCTAAATATCTAATTATATAAAACGATACTAGACTTGATTAAAATAAAGAAGCAAATCAAAATGCAACCCTACTTTAAAAAAGTATTAGTGGACTCTTACTATAAAAAAGATCGTACTGGAATTATGTATTACATAGGCAATGTTAAGTATATTGTATGCTTATATATGGCTCTTTCTAAGAGATATAATTTACTGAGTAAACGTATATGCAAAAATATTATTCAAAGAAAAAAAATCAAAAAGTATGCGGTTCTTAAAAGCACGTAGGTAAGAATTTCACAAGACTTTCATTTCTTCCTAGTAAATTATTCATGGGCTTCGAGTCTTTGTAACACGATGATTTAGACACGGAAGCCTCGTTCGATAATATACTCAAACGTATTATTTAAAACTCAGTTTTGCTTCGTACAATGTATTATACAAAATTAATGAATCATATGTATTTGCCGACTTACATTAGTAAGTTTTACACACGTTAAAACCGTATTTGTCATCTCGTTGCATAAAACAGTATATTCCATCACATTATTTATATTGTAATTCCCAGATTACAGATGTCACATTAAGGTCACGTCAAACATAGTAGTAAAACATGTTTTCCAATGTATTTAATTATGGCAATTACTCATAAAAAAAATTGGAGCGCCCCCTTTTAAGATACATGCCTAACATCGTAATTATTGGGAAACTAAACCTGGAACATAAAGCGTTCAACGCTAAATTCGGGATGTGTTAGTGCTGCGAATATCCCGAATTCAAAATTAATTCATGTACAAAATAATGATGTACTAAATCCGTTTCACCATAAACATCTCTAAACTTAAAGAAGAATAATTTCACTTCCTAATTAATAAAAGTAACTAAAAAGGGAAAATCTCAACAAAAGCCAAACGAAGCGTGGGGGAAGGTCTGGAATCACGGAATCGTCTCGTGGCGATCGTAAATCATCAGTGATTACAATATTCCCCGCGCAGGAGCGCCGCTATCAAAGTAATAAATAAGCGCCGCCTGAAACCCTGTCTCTCAACATTTCTCTGCGACTATTGCGATATAAGAGCTCACAGCTTAGTACTCAATGTAATTGTTTTGTTTCATTAGTACAATGTTTTAAAAATAGACGAGCATTATTTTATATCCACAAAATATCTGATTGAAGTGTAAATGATTATGATAAACATCACAAATTGACAACTTTATTATTTGTATATACATTATTGTGCATAAAAAGCAAGGACGTTTTCGAACCTGGCGCTTTGTACATTTATAGTAAATTTACGTATAGCGAAATACATGTTGACAACTTAATGTGTTATTTGTCATACAAATAATTACCATTATCATCAACTCACTATAAGTACCCACTAAGGGACTCGGAGCCAACACTAAGTTGGGGCGACTTGGCCTTAGTCAACCACGCTAGCCAATTGCCGGTTGGTTGACGACATGTCCAGGGAGCATCAATAAATGATACCATCAAAGTGTCTTTTCTATATTACTTGCTTGTTAAACTGAATTGGCATATTTCATTATCGTAGACTAATTTAAAAAGTTGCATGATAAGGTTTTCTATAATGACAATGAAAAGCAATTAGATCGAAGACAGCTGTTGGAATAAAAGCCTGTTCTGTGCGGTTGCACACTAAGACACGATTACATTGCCACTTCAGCTTAATAGAGGGCCTTATTAGCTCACTGATCAAGTAAAATGAGTTTCAATTACACTTGCAACTTAAGTGATAAAAGATCTATTATATAAGTTCGTTCAACTAAAGGATTGGTGACGTTCTTATTTACGAAGTTCTAAAAGAAGGATCATAGAAACTTGTTATCTCTTAAATATGCTGTATTTAACACAAATTATAGTTTAAAATCTGAAATAGTTTTCATGTTAAATAAAAAACATAAAATTAAATAGATAATTTCCTTTTATTTCACATAACAATAACCATATCAGTTTTGGAGTACCTTATTCGAAAGTTAACACAGACTTAGTTTAAGTCTGAAATAAAATTTCTTTTACCGCTCCTTTACACTGAGGTTCTAAAGAACTGCAATCAAGATAAAACGACTTAATGTAAGATACTACGATGTTCTAACTGAAACAAAATATAATCAATCCAATTGAAATAGACTTTTTACTTACGTTTTGTTTTTACTTCATTGTAAAACATGTAATCATACACAATTTATTAAAAACATTGTAAAAGCATTACCTTTTTTTATACTTGTAAGTCTCATACATACAAAAAACTATCTACACAAATAAGATTTGTCTGATTCCTAAACTTCTTAACAAAAACTTTGACAGAGGGTTCTGAGAATGCTAGAGAATATTTTCGTATTTCGTGACACTATTTGCGTTATACTTTGATATAATTATTTACTACACATGGCGTTCCAACAATTTATTTGAAATCTAATAGCGAAATATAGAGTGAAAATAATGCGAATGTAACAGTCACACCTTTGTATCGGTGCGAACGTGACATATATCATAGAGATTGTCGACCTACGTGCGAGGCATGAGTGGATTTTACAGAAATAGAACCAACGGCACTGCTAGTACTTCTGCAGACTTCATAATCAGTATGAAATGTGAAATAGTACACGAACCAAAGAAATGTAGCTGCAAGTTTCCTACGCTCATATTATTCGCAGTCGGCTTGCTACCATCTACTTTAATACGATAAGATTTTTAGAAGTGTTTTTAAATAGCTTCTATACTAATATTATAAAGAAGACTATATGACTAAGAAGATATATGACTACTGGGCCGATTTTAAAAATTATTTCACCGTTAGAAAGGTAACTGCGAGTAACATTAGCTATGTTTTTTTTTGTTATTTTAAATTTCACGCTGACGAAGTCACGAGCAACAACTAGTATTTCATGTTACAAAAACAGGGGTCAGTAAACAAATATTTAGTTCAATCACACTTTTACTTCTACCACATCTATAGTAGTTATATTGATTTTAGTCATTACTCTGTACTATTTAAATTGCTTCTCTTATTATATTTAATACTAGCGTATGCCCGCGACTCGATCCGCGTGAAATTTAAAAATAATAATAAAGAAATGAAAAAATATAGCCTATGTTACTCACAGATAAGTTACCTTTCTAACGGTGAAAGAATTTTTAAAATCGGCCCAGTAGTTTTAAACCTATTCATTTTAATAAAACAAACAAAGTTTTCCTCTTTATAATAATAGTATAGACTATATTAATAACGACAGAAGCTTGTAAACACTCAGGAAGATTAAATATTGCCTTTAAACACTATTTAATGGTATTCTAGTCTATTCTTCGTAGTATGTGGTCACGTTTGCAAGCTTGATTAATCATAACATTTAAATGTGAACTAGTTTATTATCTAGATTCATTCGTTCGCAAACCACCTCGTTACGGAGAGAGCAGTTTCATGAATAATGTTCTACTAATAAACGAAGCACCGCCAAGTATCCACCTGACGATTTAAATTCAAGCAAATTTCGTCTCCCAATATTTCCCGCGCTGAGGTATCACATGAATATTTCAACTTTATTAAGTGAAATTGTTCGTTATGGCAATTTTTAAATATTATTCTATTACGGAATTTACAAAGATTATATTATCATCTACATCTGTTATGTAATTAATTAGAATAATATTAATTTAGATATAGTTATTTTTATAAGAATTCGTATGATCCAAAATTACGAGACCCACGCGGATTTCTATTCTTCACAATTTTATAAGCAATAAATCACTCACTAAGAGAAGCGATAGCTCACTCGAGACATATTTTGTGGCATTTATTTACCCGAAAACTTGATTGTAATATTATTCATATAATAATGATAAATTATATGTTCTTATAGATTCTAGAAGTACTTGAACATTACGATTGTCAATAATGTATTCAATAAAGTAACAAAGGAAGTGTTATTTTTCTTGTACAAAGAAAAATAAACAATTTGTAATATTACATTTCTATATTACGTTACGTTCGTTATAAACTTCCAAACAAATCTTTCCAATTTATATCGGGGAGGCATTTCAGGAACTTGCCTCAGTTCATTCATATTTGCGATTGACAAAGCCAACTCGTTAGCGGTCCATGAATAATACATATCGAACGCCGAACAACCGAAACACCTGTTGGTGCGTTTGTTTCCTTACATAAAACACCCTGTACATTCAAGTAAGTTGTTCCATGTAATGCTGAGTTTACACTATCGCAACATATCGTATAATAACATTGTTACTATACTATGCTAATGTCAATTAGTGTCAACAAAGTTGATATTTTCTGTAACAATTTTCATACATACTACCATAATTTATTTAACTTTTTTGTACGTAACAACCCAGTATAGACTATTCTTCATCCATCTGTAAGGAGAAATATTCTAAGAACCTGTTTTATTGTTAATGTTTAATTTTTTGTAGTTCTTTTAACAACGATTTCTACAGATGACTTGAGACACGATAAACAAATTGCTTTTAAAAACCTAAAGTAAATCCCTTATAACACTGATAGAATCCATTCAGAACATATTCCGAAATGGATCTTAAAAATTATTTTAAAAATTTTATTCCCGTTTCATGGAACCAATTTCATTTCTAAGTTTTCAGACTAGATTATATCGGAGAACTTCTCAAAGACGCTATGTCATGATAGAATAAAGTTTTACAAGTTGCTGCTCTACCAAACTTATCTAAATTGCTTTGTTTTTCAAACTTGCAGATAACATATTTTAGAAGTTTAATTTCGTATACCAATTGATATTCCTTTGGTAGATATTCATGATATTGCTATGGATAAACCGAGTGTGCAGAATTGAAATTGAATAACATCCCAACAAGAGAACAGATACAGCTTTGCCAGTATTTAACGAAGAAGTTACCTCACTCATAATTATAGTAACACTATTAAGATGACTAGTGTCAACGCCCTGTACAACACATTAAAACGTATCAGGGGCCGTTGCACGAAAAGTAATGTCGGTGTCAAAGTATTATATCTGTGTAGCAACCCAATCGAAGGTATACTATCAAATAGTTTCTCGCAAATTCATGATATACCTCTGTAAATAAATACAGTAATTTTATTAAGATGTTTATCAAAGTGGTTTATGTAAAAATCTTTTACGTATTGAGACATGCCAATTTAAATTTGCCCAAACTTAATTGTTACTTTTTCTGCGTTTTAACATTTAAATAATAATACCTATTATAAAATTACGAACAAATTAGACAATTCGTTTTCCTTCGTTCACGTTTTCTAGAACTTTGTAAACTAAGATAAAGTAAGATTAAGGCAATCGTTAAGTGCGTAATGTCAGAATGAGTGATCATTTTCGTACGTTTCTTAACTTTGATGTATTTTTTTTTTTCATATACATAGCTTGTATACGCAAATACGCTAGTTTTTGTTGTCTCTAAGCTTTTGACTAAACTATTATATTATAAGTAGCTGTTCCCTTGCTGCTTCATCCGCATGAAATTATAGAAACTTTATTTTATTGTTTACATTTGTCAAATTATCAATTGCAAATGTCAAAATGACATGACATGATGACAAACCATGGCAATCTTGCTTCCTTGATGTTGGCAGCAACTTATGGTCTCTTTCCCACGTTAGGGTTTTTAGTCAAAATATTTACCACCTAAGTTTAATGGCTTGAAGATATATAGCCTAAAGCGTGACGTTAGTTTAGGGCTTTTTATAAAAAAAAGAATTATTCAAAAATATGCTGTAATTGCTGACATCTTAGGCAACAAAAAAGTGTTTACGCTTTATTATAGTAGTATAGATATATAAGGATAGATATTGTTCACTCCTGCTGACCCCGTTTCGGCTAACTAATCATATTGTGCCAACTCTGATCTAATCGTTCGTTTGACAGTTTTTATTTGTTTTTAAAATATAACATTGCAACAAAAACCACAGTATGCAAATTGTTGGCTATTTATTTTGATAATTTATACCCTGGCCGAGATAGGCAATCGAGCGCTTGAATTATAGATTCACAGCAGGGACAAACTTAAATTTTCAAAGAACAAAGACTCCAAAAGCTTTACTTTACCGACACAGAGCTAAATATATTTACAAGCAGCTTCACAACACAATTTATTGTTTCAACCGAACGCCTCTTTTTAAATCCTCTCGCGTAATTTAAAAACAGGTTTTAGTCTCTCACTATATTTTTAATATACCTACATTTTTTGTACTATACGAAAACTGACAGTTTTGGGAATACCATACATATGTTCAAAGATATGTGAGCCGGAAGAACCACCGCTGTCGCGTTTAGTTCTGTTAGATAATAAGTGAACCTACATGTCCATAGAAGATAACAAAAGAAAACAACAAGACATGATAGCTACAGTACGTAAGAGGGCGCTAGTGAGCAATCATAATTTAATTTGACTTAAGCCCACTGGATTAGATATTCCAGTTCTGGTCTATAACATGTCATGTTATATACTTCACTTACATTTGTATTGTATAATATACGTCTAGTTAGCAAAATATAGTTTTATATATGTAGTAATAATAATTGAAAACTATTATACTTAGAGCGCCAATAACCTAAAGCTTAGGGGAACGTATTTCCAATCACGTGGTCGATTGTTCAAATCCCGCCATTCGGCTATTGTCGTAAACCATATCAACACAAGCCTAGAGCTTAGTTGGAATGGTAAAAGATATTAGTGAATTAACAAAAATCTACTAAGATTTTAAGTAAATAAAAAAACTTTTCCATAAAACATTCATTATTTGTTATGGGTTCGGTTTTTGTGTAATCAACATAAAAAAAGATTTCTTCACATGCAATTAATTTTTATTCTCATCTTTAATCTCCTTTATCTCGTAGGAATTGAATTTAAGGTTAGACGTATATTTAAAATTGGAAAAGGAATTAAATCTTGGGCTCGGGGTTCGTTTTTTACGAGATCATTAAGTAAGGCTGTTCAGGTGAACTGTGGAATGGAACGATGTCAAAGACTATTAAATTAAAACTGCTGGTAGCAATTTATTTCAATAATTTAACACCACATGTAAGTATTATAATTACGTACAAATTGCCGTACATTAAATATAAAATGTTAAATATTGATTATTGATTGAAATATTGATTTGACAAGCGTTATTAAATGAGGAAAAGTAACTAACTACATAATGAATTGATACTGAAACTACATAAATATTGCTCGCGATATCTTCCGCGTGAAATTAAAAATACTAAAAATATTGTCTATGTGTCAATGATAACGTAGCTTTCTAATGGTGCAAAAATTCAGTCCAGTAGTTTTAGAGTTATTTCAATACATCCAAAAATCTAAATCTTTCCTCTTTATAATATTAGCATAGTAACAACTTCTTAAACGATAAGGTCATACTAAAACTCCAAGTGCTGTTTGTATTTTGCCGCCTGTCAGATTGTAAGCGATGCTTACGAAGCGAATTGTTTACTATTCGTTAGTTATTTAACTTTTGTACTATGTATATTGCTAATGACAAATTAAATAGACATTAAGTATGGTAACACTTGTGAACCTGATTAATTAACGCATTAATTATATCCATATGTCGGCAGTGAACCCTTCCTGACACAGAAATTGTTAATGAAAATTTTCACGTTTACAAAAAATATCCCTTCGCTAATTTACTTTATATTAATAAAATAAACAATGATTTTGTATACCTTTTTGACTATTTGTTAGGCTACCAACATAGCGTCATATGGAGATTATTAAATTGTTTATTTTATTATTTAAATTTGGAACTATTATAAAAAGCCAGTAACAAGAACCACTGCTAGCATTCTAGCTGCTGCTAACTATCATTTTTATTATTTTTTATTTTTCAGTCTTGTATCTGTTTTAAAAAGCATAGAGTATAAAGGGGTATAAGCCCCTTTAATCGCGCTGTGTTACCTTGGAAACTCAATGTATTGACCATGGCCCCCTTGTACTTTCATTTATAGCGTAATACATTTTGTAAAAGCGTTTTTAATACGTATTTAAACTTTGCGAATTAAAACTTTGTCACGACAATACCTTTAAATAAAAAACAAAAAGTTGAAGCACCGCTTGTTTTCAATTTAAGTACTTTATTTACAACGCTACGTTTAAAGTTTTTGTTGTTATTTACTCTTACGGAATACATGTTATATTGTAGCTGTAAAATAAAATCTCTACGTACAAATTTCAAGTTACAAATTAATCATTGAAACTTTGTTTTTAAAACATTAATAATCTGATCTTTAAAAACAAAGGAACGATGTTAAGCTCAAAGCTCATGCAAAGCTTTAAGCTGACAAAAATAGTCAATCATCAGTTAGCGTGATTTAGTAGTCTGCTCAAACAGGCTTCAATTAGCTTCATTCATGTCAATGGAGCTTTATTACAAAGCGCAAAGTGTTTATTACATTATTAACAAGTTACTATACAATTTTGTTTGAACTTACCCTTTGAAAATTGCCGTAATTTGAAGACTAATTAAATTGAAACACTTCAACGTTCGAAGGCGATGCCTTATAGTGCCGTAAAGTTGCTCCTAACTTTTATCTATTAAGTTACGCAACTTGTATACAGTGAAAAGACTACGACGCCCAACCCCTCTGTCGTAACCAACCCATCGATCAATTACTCAAGATCTTAATTGCTTATATTGTTAGTTATTATGGTATTTTGATTGATTGCGGTAGCCAAGGCTCCAATCATTGATTTGTTAATATTTCTGAAATTACATTTTAAACCATGTGTTTCTATTACAACCGGTAATCAAATAAAAGTCATATAAATTCTAGATTTAATTCAGTTCGGGATGTACACCGTGAAACTAACTCCGTGCTATTCTAAATATAAGAATGGAAATTAACAAACAATACAAAATATTTAATAACACTTTCTATTGTTTAGAATACAAATAGGTATACAGTAATAACTCTTTGATTGTAATTGAAAATTCATGGACATTGTTATTCAGCTTACCAATTTAACCTAATGAACTGACTGAACCGGGCACTCGGCGAAGGAAATTTAATCCACTTCAAACTTTTAAACAAATGATTCACCTTAAAAACGATGCCTCCATTTTCAGTAGGGTGGATTGCGAAAGAAAATTAAAATGTTGGTTTTCGGAAACACGGGAGATAAATAAATAAAGAAAAAGGATTTTGTTATTCCCTAATAAAATACATTTATTCGTGATAAAAGAGAAAATCTTTTTCATTAGTATGTTTGGCGATTATATTTCTTTTGTAGCTTTACAGAGAACAATATAAGTATTTGAGTCATCCAAAAATGTTGCTAAAAAAGGAGATAAAATATCCTTCAATTACACTTCTTGCTAAATTAAAAAGCAAAATTATGAAGAATCCACTCTCGCCTGTGTAACATGAAAGGAAAATGTTATCAACTAATGTGGTCCTTTATGTCTGAACCGCTTCTTAGAATCACGTCTACCAGTTATTATTTCCAATAGTATTAAAAATAACGAAAATTCTATTATACAGAGCAACAAAAGTTTAATATTTAGTTTGACACAACTTAAATATATCAATAAGAATAAACTAAAATTGTTAACGTGCACTTTTAAATAATTGAAATTACAAAAAGGTTACTAATATCAAAATTCAAAGTAAACATAGAAGTAAGCTATAAAACTATAAATAGCTAACTTATTATAAATTTCTATAAATCAATACATAGAGAACTTAATCATCATTATCTAAACACAAATAAATCATACCAAGTATAAAATAGTAGCGAACATACGTATCTAGACTTTGTAAGTGTGTAAGAGCTGTGCTTAACAATCAGACGCACTCAGTATAAGTACGTAGTCTCATTTAGAGCGCACTCGACGTGAGACAGCGATGCACGCAGTATTTGTGCCTTGAAGCTTCAAAACGGAGCTTTTGTTAAAAGAGCACTGAAAATACTTTTCAAACAAGTGACGATAGCGCTCGAATTATTTAACGCTTAGGGAAGTTTACACTTGAAACTTTATTGACGGTTACATTAAAAAAATATTCTAAAAAAATATTCGTTTTTTATTAAGGTTTATGGAAACTACTGTACTCTTAAAAATGGTCATCATCGCTGTTTTTAAGAGAGATATTAAAGAAACATACCGTTGAACTAAGATCCTGACCTTTATCGTATACTCTATTGCAGTAATCAAATTCTGTGCATGAATTATTCCATTTTTTTTTTACAGTACGTAAAAATGTAAAAGGATAGTAGTGTAAACATTATTGAAATTAAACTCAAGATATAATTGCTTTTTATTTCTTTCACAAAATTAAGATACAAGCATAACAGATGGAACTGGTATTATTGTTAAGAATGTTTTAATTTTTCTGTTGTATATGGCGTGGTAATTATAGTTGCGCGAATTTAATTGGTCACACATTATAAACTGGCTAATAAATATTTATTTTCATGATTACCATCGATTGTTACAATATAGCGTCAGTGAATCCGTTTTCCTCTTAAACACATACATGTTACAAACAAATCGAACTAAAATCATTGACTCTTCATAATAACTAAATTCAATTCACATGTGTTTAAAGTTCGTATTGATAAATTCGCTTAAATCGATGTTTTAAGGAGTTATTATTAAAGTTAAAACTGGTATAAGTCAAATATGACCTATTAAATTGGCATAACTATATTATAAAGTTAAAGACGAGGTCTGGACTGTAAAAGAAAATGTTAAATGTTTAATTTATTCTGATTAGAATTTATTTAAAATGTAAAAATAAAATACAAATCATTACGAAACTTACCTAACAACTTATGTTGCAGTATAAATCCCTCTAAAAACTGCAGCATTATTAACTCTTATGTCGAAAACAAATGGTCTATTCGCGACAAAGTACTTCTGACCAAGAGTAGCAGTCATAAATGCCTTAAATTCTAGAAAAAAAAATTGATTTACAACGACAAAAAAAATTACGTGAGAATCGGCTAAATGTTTCATAAGCCCGTGAATTCTCTAGCCCATTAGATCAAACCGTCGCTGAACCATCGGTGCTTGTCTTTGGAAATTTTAAAACATCTTAGGCTCCTTAGATTTTTAGCAAGAAAACCTCATAATACACTCAAGAGCATTGAATCCGTTGACTTAAAATAAAAAAATGTAAATCACACGTATACACGTTAATATTCTCCAATTTCACTGTGAGAGAGAGAAACAAAGAAGTTTTAATAACTTAATTTTAGGAGTATTTAGTTGTCTATAAAACACCGTTTATTTAATTAAGCCAATTTTAGTTTTTTCAAGTGACCTGGATTTAATGCTCTTGAGTGTAGGTTTTTGACTGCTCCCCAAAAAGCAATAAGTATCAATATCAGGCGTATTGATAATATTCTTACCATTGGCAGCTCCTGCTGCGGTACCTTCTTCATTTACTTCCACGAATGCCTTTTGACTTGCTTCACCAATGTATAAGTTATGTTTGCTTTTTCCACTTACTATTTTAGACAGGTTAGATTCATTACGTTTAAAAATTTTCTGAACGCCTACCTACAATGGAAGTTATTGAAAGTATAATAACTTTCACTTTCAAAACATATTAGAGTACACGATACTTTTTTTTAGTAATTTCGCGATAATCTCTTACAATAAATTAGTATTTGACTTGCTTTCGCCCCTGACTCCATCCTCATAGAATAAAATAAATAAAAGTAAGTAGACTATGTTTTCTTCCAGACTATGATCTACATATCTGCCAAATTTAATCGTGATTCATTCAGCCGTTTAGGCGACAAACTCTAACAAACATCCATCTCAACCTTCGCATTTATATTAGTAAGATAAGATTGTCTTAAATAAGAACGCAAATTTACTCACATGTGGTAAGGCTTCCTTCAAGTCTATTTTGGTTTCGATTGTAAATCTCGGTATTTGTACCTCTAAACGCACTGGCTGCATTTCTTGCAAAGCTTTTTCTAAGACAGAAGGGTCGTTTAATTTAGCTTTAAGATGAGTAATTCCTTCTACTTCGTTGGGAAGAATTATATAAAGTGCTGAATTATTATCCACATAAGGTATTTCAATTATCTGAAAGTAGATGTAAACGATAATATCTATAACAATTAAGGTGTTACACGGCCTATTTTCGTCGCCAAATTTGACAGGTATTATACTGTCACCTTTTTCTTCAATCATAAAATTAAGAGGAATATTAATAAACATACCGATGAGTTAAGCTCTTCACTTTTAACGTATTTGTATTGTGAATTTCTACGCATCATCGGCACTTTTACCGTATTATGTTTTGTTACATGGAAGTCTTCTGCAAGTGTTAAAACTTTCGGGAAAGGCATTCGCCATGCACTCTGTTGAAAAAAAAATAAAAATCAAATATTATTATTTTATATTAGAGGATTAAATATCAATACTTTAGATTAAAATCAGACCTGGAAATAAACAGAATTAACAAGTAATACTACTGTGTCTTTATTTAAACTGTTAGGATCTACTAAATTTTTGATGTGATGGTTTGTGTGGTCTTCCACCTGGAACAGAAACAACGTTTATTATCAAACTACATAGTCATGCAAAAATCAATTTACGTATTATAAATATAAGAATTAATTTCACTTACCCATTTATTTATTTCTGTCGCTGTTTTTCCCGGTTGTGCAAAGTCAGCACTTACAACTTCCGAGTCGAAGACATTTCGTGTCATAGTCGAATAATCTTTATCAAGACTGTGTTCTGCACTGACGTAAATTCTGTTAGCTATTTTTAATTCAGCTCCTGGTAATAAACCTAGTTTAGTTTTCATCTCCGTAAAAGCATTTATAGTCTGGAAATTTAAATTATTATAATTTAAATCGAATTCTATCTTTTGACTTCTTTGGACTTTTTTGTCTGTTGCGACTTCTGATTAAAATAATTCTATTTATATTTTTAACTAGCTGTTGTTCGAGACTTCGCCAGCGTGAAATTAAAAATAATACAAAACATAGCTTATGTTACTCACAGATAAATTACCATTTTAATGGTGAAAGAATTTTTAAAATCGGCCCACTAGTTTTTGTGTCAATTAAATACGTACAAAAATCCAAACATACAAATCTTTTTTCTATAATTAGGATCCATAGGACTATTAATGTTATAGATTAATATTATATTATATTATAGATATAGATTTCCTATAGTTATAATTTACTTAAGATTGATGTTGTAAGTTGTATTTAAAATTGATGAATTTTCTAAACCTTTGTTTCATTAGTTTTAATTGATTCTTACCGACTGATCATTTGGTAGGCCTATTGCTGTAAGGAGTTCATCGTAAGTGCCTCCATCTGCGCCAAGAGAGAGTTGCGCTAAAGGCGTTAGTAAAGAAAACGCAGACATCACAAAACTCTTTTCAGTGTTATTTTTCGCAACTTCCTGAAATTAATTATATAAAAAGAGTTAATTAAAGGTGAATCAATTTAATCTAAATTTGTAAAATGATATTCCTTACAGAGAACAACTTAGCTGTTAATTTTGTATTCCCATTCAATAAAAGCGCCGCATCTTCATTGGAATGGACCATCGCCACGATGGCTGTCAATGTTACTGTAATGGGGAGATAAAATTAAAATCAGATTTTAAAATTATTTTTTTTTTTAGGTGGGTTGTTGCGAAATTTTGTGTTGTATAAAAATATTAGAATTACCACCGAATATTGAGACACTTTTATTAATATGGATAGTTTGCATGTAATTTGACGTCTGCCAGATTGTAAACGACAAAATGACTTAGCGACCTTTAGTGTTAAAATTAAATCTATGCTTAATATTATAAAGAGCAAAGTTTTGTGTTATTGTATGTATTGGAATAACTCAAAAATTGGCCACCATTAAAAGCTACGTTATCACTTAGTAGTAGACTATGCTTTGTTACTATTTTTTTAATTCCACGTGGACGAAGTCGCGAAAAATGGCTAGTACAAAATACTTACAAAGCATACACTTCATGTTGATTGCGGTCGCTTTGACTCTCACCACTTCACTGGCATATACACGAGTATTCCAATTATAGGTAAATTTTCACTACAAGAGTTTCATTAGTCTTATCGCCAGATTCGTAACAGTTTCCCATATTTTACTGTAATAGTCTTCTGTTAGTCTTTGGTATAATTACGTTGCAACTATTACCGTAATGTGTATGATAGCTAGATTCAAATTTGCGTAACCAGAGAGCATGGCCAATTTGATTTCATTAGTTTTACAAAGCACTGCATCAAAAGAAAAGTTTGTTTTTACCACGAGTTAACGAGTGACTTTTGTTTTCACTTTCGCTAAAATTCAGTTTTACAGGTTTAAATAAAAAACTTTAGATAGTTCGTTTGTCTATATATATTTTGTGGTCTTTGTTGGGAAAAGGGGGGATTTTTGTCTTTGGAAAGATATGTCAATCCCATAGTGCTCCTTGTAGTGTTTAAGAAACGAGCCGGCATAAATTTTGTCTATATGTTGTATCTTTTTAAATGTATAAAAAATCTCAATTCTTCACATTAAAAATAAATGTCGAAAAAAATTCTCATTTATCTAATAACAAGTCAAAATCAATTAGACTCGATGTTGCGTAAATAATTTTCTACGTATATTTCTCAATGGTAAATTATTCCATAATAATAATGACTAAATATTACGAGAAGTAATTAAAGCAAAACTGTAGTATAACTAATATAATGTTTCAACTATATCGATTATTTGATTATATTTACATAAATTAAATTACATAATTGTAAAAAATTCATCACTTAGAACTAGAGTTCTACTTGGAACAAAAATAAGCATTCTGTAATAATTCTGACCATACACGGTTTTTAAAATGTTTTTGATTTTAAACTTTTTTTTTAGATTTCGCGTTCATTCTTATGGCTTAAATATTATATGGCTAATAACAACGAAAATCAATTAAATGGTTTGCCGTGAAGATAAACACCTTTTGTACATAGCTGCGTACAAAACGTGCTTAAATAACTTGAACTTAATTGTCTTCTTAATTAACTCTTAGTTTGTAATGAGGTTTTCAATTAATTCCATATAAGTAATCAACGAAAGATGTTTTAATGCGCAAATAAGTTTTTTGACGAAAAAAAGTTTATTCAAATTATTTCTTATAATTATGATAGAAACGTCTTTTATAAAAGAAAAATATAGTAATCGCTTTTAGTTATTTTATTGTAGAGATTCAAAGTAAATACATTTTCTATTAACCTAATTATAATGATGGACATTGCATTCGTAATTTAAGTAATTAATTTAGCAGATGTGATAGGAATATACAAATAGAGAATTAATCATATAAATTTTGTTGCATTTCTGTTTTGAATATTAACAACATTTGTATTCGATTTATTTAGATACAAAAATAATTTTCGAAGCCCAAAATTTGAGCTCTATGAACTTTAACCGCATATTGGTAACTAATAATTAATTTCGGGAATAAAATCTATAACATTTTGTTTAGAGTAATATGGATAAGATCCGAAATAAGTATATTAGAGGAAGGTTGAGAGTAGCCCCAGTGGTTGAGAAGGTAAGGAGTAAAAGGTTAGCATGGTATGGGCATGTTATGAGGAGGGATGAATCGCATGTAACAAGAAAAACGTTAGTTATGAATGTGGAGGTACACCGGTAGAGGTAGACCTAAAAAAAGATGGATGGATTGCGTGAAAGGTGACATGATCAAGAAGGAAGTGATGACTGAGATGACGTATGATAGAGTTATGTGGAGGACAAAAATCTGTTGCGCCGACCTTACGGGAGTAGGATAAGGAGAAAGATGATGATGATTTTGTTTAGAGTAATTTTATATTTAATATGTACTGATACGTTTTAATGCTACTACTTAACGTATGTAAACCGATTTATTATGTTATTTTTGTACAATGGACTACTTTGCAAACCGAGCTCGGTTACAGTTGCCTAACTACTCTTATTATAATACTAAATTTAGTCATTACACTTGACGAAATGAAAAGAAGCCTTCCGACGATAAACGATCGAGGAGGTAATTAGTTTTGATTATTATTTTTATATTATTTTAGTAATTATAACCTCGATATACTGCCTTATCATTATTATATTTTGATAGCATATTAAAAAGGTTATTAATGCTAACCGTTAATTCGAAGAAACATCAAAGCAGGTAATTAACAAGACCCGCTTGTTATGATCGTATTATTCCTCGTAAATGTTGAAGCCAGCCGGAGTATCGAATTTAATTTTCCTAAGTTGACGTTTAAATATCATTAAAAAGCATGAACTATAATTACACCTCTCATTACCATGCGTGCGACCCTTAAAACGAATTGAATTTATTTTTTATTATGAAATTATTTATGATCTCTCTAACTTCATTATATTCAATTTGTGCTTCCTTCTCTAGATTTTCCACGGCATAGATAGCTGAATATATTTTCTTTCCTTTTTTAATTCGTACATATAGCTCATGATTTTATTTCATTACTTCAAATATGATATTTATTACATTTCACCCATTTACGCTCCGCACATCGTATTTACAGACTCCGTAATATCAATATGTGTGCGGTCACGTTGCACACATTAATCTTTTCAAGGCGAAACTTATTCGATATTAACTCTAACATGATAGTGAATAATTCAAGAGTGCGAATATGAGAACAATAACGCCCACAAAAATGAAGGGTTTAAAATGGCATTAAAATTCAGTGTATCAACCACTGTCGTTCATTTTTATAATAAATATTGATATTTGTAGATGGATGTGTGATGTGACAAGAATGGATAAAGTTAAGAATGTGTATATTAGAGGAAGTTTGGAAGTAGCGCCAGTGGTGGAGAAATTGAGAAGCAAAAGGTTAACGTAGTATGGACATGTCATGTGACATGACGATGGGGACATAAACCAGAAAGTGTTAAGAAGAAATGTGGATGGCTACAAAGGAAGAGAAAGACCGAAGAAAGTATGGATGGATTGTGTGAAAGAGGATGTGCTTAAGAAGGGAGTGGATTCAGATATGACGGCTGATAGAAATGTATGGAAGAGCAGCACATATTGTGCCGACCGTCCGTAAGGGATAAGGGCAAGTTGATGATTTGTTGTTATGCACCAAATATGTCACGTCATGTCCTTGATAAATTAACAAAATAAAACCATTAATGAATTAAAATCTAGGAAATAACTGTTAATTTGTTTCAAACATACTTGAATAAAATGATATAATTTACCTAATTTATGGTACGAAATAAAGAAAAATATATCCATGTACTTTTTCCCAATCCAGATTTCTATTTACCATTTACCATGTTGACTGTCAAAGCTTAGCATTAACAAAACAATTATTTTTGAATTGGATTGGGTCCATTTAGTTTGGCGACATTGTGGCGACATGTCTCGTAACAATGTACACACATTCGTGCGCTTTTCGATCCGATCTCCCTTTGCGCTCGGGTTCCATTAATGCATTGCTAAACTAGTTAACTTGATGGACACTGCAATTGCAGTTTAAAATGTGATTGGGGCGAGCTCAAAGGCGGATAAATTAAACAGATTCAAATGTATTCTTGATAATGTTTTAACGAAATATTATCTGGTTTATTAAAAATTTAAAACAATTTATCTGCATTTCTTTTAATAAAACTGGTATATTTTAACAAATTTTTTATATTAAAAAGTCTATGATACTGTAGAAATAAAATCAACAAATAGCTTTCTTTTAACTTGGTTCATAATAATATGTTAAACATTATAGCTACTTTGTTTGGCTTCGTACTATGGCGTTACAAAAGAGGTCCGCCCTCAGTGTAAATTGCGGCTACCCGTAGCACTGATTTTCAGCCAGCTTTGTTTACGTACGCCGTCTGTGTAAAAGACATTCTCACATATCGTTTAGGTATTTTCAAAAAGAACAAAAATTGTATTTGTTGTCTTTACACTTTTTTTTAATATAATTTATTTCAATGGCTTAATACAAAGAATATTTCTATGATCAATTTTATTAGTTTGTCCAATAAGTGCCAAACATTAATTATTCAAAAGGGAATTTTAAAAAAATCTACTTGTAAAAGTTCCCACTTTGTTTCAGTATTTCTAAATAAAAGCTGCGCTTTAAGCCCCGTGCTTTCGTTTACCACAATAAGCTGAGCATGAAAGTGAAGTGTTTCTTACTTTTAATTTATTCACTCTTCTCAGTAAAAATAGTAGCAATGCAGAAGTAGGACTTAAAACACTTTCACTACGTTACTATTTAAAACGCATTTGAAGTTAACAGTTTTATAATATTTCATGAATAACTAACATACATTGCAACATATCGAAAAAATTATTAATCCTTAGTAAAGTTCATTTTTAACTATGACATTCTCTACTAACTATATTGGTATTTTCAAAATTTCTAAACATGGTAAGTTTAGAAATGTTAATTTTTAGTCTCAAATCGTTTACATGACATGTATTTCATCAAATTATTTGATGGTCATTTAAATTTTAGTTCGAGAGTTAATTTAGAAATAAATTAATATAAAGCACGTGATAGTGGACGTTTCGATTGCACTGAACTAACAGAATTCAATTAGATACAGCCATTAAACATTCACTATTTGTCTTTGCATTGCACGGTTCAATTACTTAATAATTAGGACCACCACATTAATAATGTGTTGAAGCTGAGCTAGTACATACGACATTTTAAAGGAATTTGCAGTTTAGGTGTGTCTTTTTAATTTAAGATGCTGTTACATATAATATTAAAATGTCGTTTCACTATTCTGCAATATGACACTCAGGGAAAGAACAACGATTGCATGACACTGGTAAAAATCGATTCAGTCGTTTATTCTACAGGTTACAATCGAATAGACATACATAAAAACAGACATATCATACGTGCGAACATGAACCTTTTAAATCAGTCGTGTAATTTCTTTTTTACTGTATCAAATTATAAAAAGTTCTTTATCTTGATCAATGATGCAAATACACAAAGAATATATGAAGAATAGCGATACAATCTACAGTATTTTGTACAAACAAACAAACACTCGGCAGGAGTGTGTATCATTACAGAGAACTCTCGCTGCAGACGAGAGCGCGCACTGGATTTACTCCGCAAAAGAACGTGAAATGTCTTCACACAAACTGTTGACTACATTGTACTCCCTGTGAATTCTATTCCTTGAAATCATTATTTTTAATTACATTTTTTTGTTGTTTTTTACGTATAGTCGAAACATTACAACAATAATGTAGTTCAAACGCTCTATCAGTAAGTGGTCTTCACCTTACTGATAGAGCATAAATCCTTGAAAATCAACCCTCGGAAAAGATATTGTTGCCTGCGTACTGACGATTTAGATTGCTTTTCATGTTATTTTAAAATTGTTCTTTAACTTAATAATGTAACGCACATATTAAATTATTCGCACTAAGAATCCATTATGCGACTTTAACTCTTAGAGCGTGCGCACACCTGAAACCAAACTGTTGCACAACTGTTTAGTCTCGCTTTGATGCCTATGAGTTTATATGGAGGTGCGCACACTACTCGATTTTTAGTCGTGCAACGAAACTGTTCAATGTGCTGTAAAACAAACGACAATCGTACAACAGTTGTGCGAATGTTTAGTCAAAGGTGTGCGCTCGCTCTTAGATATTTGTAAATTGTCACTTCGTTATGTGACTCGATTGCTACAGTGCAAATGAAAATGTAATGTACGCTTCGACTATTGATTTATTCTTCATGTAACGTTCAAATATTAGAAATACAGAGTTATTGCTGTCTTCTCATATTTAGATATTAAAAATTCTATATCTGTATGAATAAGATTAATAAAATCTTGTCAATTGAAACACAGTATTCAAATATTTGTACCGTTATTCAGTCAGTATTCTAATTAAAATACGATTTTAGTAGACTTCAAGAATTGATAATTTAAACGTGAAATTTTATTCAGTAAAATATTTGATGGAAATGTACACAAACATATTTCGAAGCTGCTAGAATTGGGCCAGTTTATAATAAAGTCGTGCGGCGAAGTTTACAGCTATCTCAAGAGACAGAACTGAGACGGGATGCCTGGTATTGGCGAAGTTTACTGGAATATGTACTTTTACATTTTACGTATTTAATGTTTATTAATGCATTATTAACTTAAAATATTTAATTCAGTAATACTAACGTGTTCTTCGCTCAAGTATGTTAGACAGTCTTACAATTTTTGCTTATTAAATATAATATAAAAACAAAGCAGGGTTAATATTTAAAAACCAATTAATTCCCTTCGAATTATAAAAATAAGTAGAGTATTAATTAACATTTTAAGATCATTGGACTTGAATTCGCAACTGCAATGCATAGTACAAGAGCCAGCAGTTACAACAGCTGTTGCATAAATGCGCCAGTTTGTCTCGAGAAATACGAACCCACAGAATACATAGTAGTATATAGTTTAGATGAATACCTATATGATACGATTATTACTGCCAAATTAAGAAGTATGTAAGTGATCACTAAGACTCTCCCTTATTGTTTCTTATTATAAATGTCGAGTTAGAGAGACCACTAAAAGTCTCTTAGTCCAGATTAAATACGTATATAATTTTGGTGAGATAAAGAATTAGGTATTTTCTATTAATTTAACTAATATATACTTTAAAGATCTAAATTAAAAAAAAATAATAACGTCCAAGTTCATTCAAAGTTGAGAACGTTCCAAGACTGAACGTTAACTGGTTTCTTTCTTAACAACTCTACGAACTAATTGTTTCACTTTTAACTCGACGTCTATTAGAAAATTGCAAATTAAAATGTTATATTCTCTTTATTAAAATTCTTTGTGAAAGAATATTAAAAACCATTTAAAGTTATTCAGAAACATGCAATTTCAAGCTTAACTTGCTATTTTAATTGAAAACAATCGTTATTTTCATCATCAATGAATACATTTATATGTATTGAAATAACTCAAAAACTACTGGGCCGATTTTAAAAATTCTTTCACCGTTAGAAAGATAACTTATCCGTGAGTAACATAGGCTATATTTTTTAATTTAACGCGGGCGAAGTCGTGAGCAACAGCTAGTAAATGATAAATTAACATTTATTAAAAATATAAATCAGCGATAAGTTTATAAGAGAATTAACAGACAAGGACAAATCAGTATAGACTATAGATAGACTACTACGATTAAATAATAATACAGCATAAAAATATGGATGGCTTCCGTCTATAACAAAGAAAAAAATTATGAAGACCACAACAGATTTTTCCGGATGACAACTAACATATGCCCCAACGCTTATAC
>LD688955.1:5391593-5418323 GCA_003118335.3 Papilio memnon | reverse complement strand
AGAACATATAGGCTACTTGGTTTTGTTTTTTTTAATACCACGCGAACGGAGTCGCGGGCGAAAGCTAGTACTCTATATATTGTAAAATAGTATGTTTGTAGTGCTAAGAAGAAAATCGGGCAACACTAGATCGGCATAGAAGTCCCGTCTCTATGATAGCTGTCAATGTCATTCAGGAATAATTAAGAATAGCGCGCAATTCTGGCGTTAGTGGTCTGAGTGTTTAAGTTAATTGCGTTGTTACAACTTTATCAATGTGTGTGTGTTTGTTACCTTCATAGTCTGGGCTCTCCGGCGGCATGTAGTCGGGGTCGTCGGAGCTCATCTGCAGGAAGCGCTCCAGCCGGGCCGACGAGTGCTCCGGTCCCTAACAATATCATTCATTGTTAATAACAAAAATTATATTTTTAAACTTATAAATTACTAGATGTCGGCGACTCCGTTTGTGCATAATCAAATAAATAATAAATAGCATATGTATTCTTCCACATTATGATGTATATCTATGACAAACCGAGATCCTTTGCGCCGTTCTGGACATACCTAGCAACAAATATCCATCCGTACATCCATTCATCTCAACATTTGACTCAAAAAGTTACGTTTAAACCGATGCAAATTTACTACATTATCGTATGTTAACCCTTAAATGCGTGATTTTTCCAAACCTTTTGAAAAACTCATTTAATGCAAGAGCGTAGGTATAATAATAAAGGAAAAATAATAAAAAAAATCTAGCAACCAAATTTATATTTTCTTCTTGAATGTTGTTATTTATACAACATTGGGCATTTGAGTGTTAATTTAGTAAATGTATACGAACCATGCCCTCCATGCCGTGCGGCTGCAGCAGCACGATGCCGGACTGGCGCACCCACTTGGCCTGTCCGCTGGAGATGAACTGGTCGATGATGCACTGCGCCACGTTGTTGAAGTCCCCGAACTGCGCCTCCCACAGCACCAGCGCGTTGGGGTTCGTCACCGAGTACCCCACCTCGAAGCCGAGCACTCCTACACAACACACAATACTTTTATATTCATTTAGCACATGGAAAACTTACGGCGTTACTATCGGCCAAATACTGAAACAAATCTTTAATACTTCGCTTCGTAAGCGCCGCTTACAATCTGATAGACGTCATTATTTGTAAGGAATTTGCAGTTTCATAACTTATCATTTATGTTGTTGTAACATATTTAAATGTTTCAGTATTTAGCCATAACCTAATTAACTCTAAATAAAGAACGGAGAACCAATAATAACTTTTCATTTATAGCAAACTTGTAGCAGAGATAAACAACCTAAGAAGTACTATAGGTACATTTCAACCATCTTTTATAGCGATATCCTTCAATCTATTAACGGAAAGAGATGAAGAGAAATACACTACAGGTGGAGTTTAAGTATCAATAGCAGTTTCTAGAAGTAGTCTTCAAGTATAAGTGAGAAGAGTTTAACTCTTGAGATCTGTATGTAAAGGTATAATGAGTTTATTTTCTGACCGTATTCGGATAGGGAGCTGTTGCAGACGGTGTAGGGCGCCTGGTCGGGGTAGAGATGCGCCAGCGCACAGTACGTCGCCTTGTCCACCTTCTGGTGGTGTAGCACGTGGTGTCTGCACACAAACACGATTTCATTTAAAATACTAGCCTTTAGCGGATTTAAAAAATTGTGGGTAACTTATGTGTATTTTCAAATTATGTCTACATCTGTGCTGAATCATGTAATTATGTTGATAAGCCAAATTTAAATAAATAAATATATAACCTGTGCGAGAAGGTGCCTCTCTCCACATCTTCTCCGGAGAGGCGCACGTGTATGCCCTCCTTGAGCAGGGAGCCGAAGGCCATTGCCTCGGCCAACGCCCAGTCCACGGTGCGGTTCTCTACCATCTCCATACGGGACTTGAGGATGCGCAGCAGACCCTTGTGGATCTGGAACTCCGCGGCGTTGGGCGGCGGCGACGAGAACCGCTTGCCGATGTGCACCAGCGTCTCCTCCACCACGCCCGTCGGGGACATCTAAACAACGTCGGTTAGTTATTAAAGCAAAAACATTGATAAACATCGTAAAATAAATTTATTAAACAGGAGTATGTTTGTACTGAAATATATTTCCCATTCCTTTATACCACATGCTAACGTAATAATGGATCTGTAATCAATAAAATAAAATAAATAAATAAAAATAACATATATTCCTTCCCTTGCGAAAATTCATTCGCTTTGCATTTTTTTTTCGAAATTCCTAATTGCTAATTGAAATTGCTAATTCTACTGTTACATTCTGATAATTTTATCTTAATACCAGAAAAAAAACTTACGAAGTTACTAGTTACGTTCTTACCTTGAGCGGGTCCTTGCCCTCGAAGAATCCGGACCAGGGCGAGTCGAGCCAGTCCTTGTACTTGATGTGCGTCTCCTGCTTGGCCTGGTTGTACGCGTCCTCGCAGATCTTGTCGTACTTGTCCCTCACGTCCTTTACCTCCTCGGCCGTCACCACGCCCTCCGTGATTAGCTGGTCCGCATATTTCTCCAATACTGAAAACATATCAAAACATTTTATTACACTCACCTTGCGATTTAAACCTTCGTGGAAATTTTAGTTGCATTAAAGATGTTAATAATGAAATTATGCGAGATAATCTGGAGGATATTTAACCCGATGGACATGATTCGAACTATGATAGCTCACTAGCGCCATCCTGTCAGTGTCAAAAACGAACTATTTTCATGTCCATGTAAGATTTACGTGTTTTCTGCCAGAACCAAGCGAATTCGACGCTCCTCGTACCGGGCTAGATATCCTTATTTGACTACTAGCTTTAGCCGGCGACTCTGTAGACGAGGAATGAAAAAATAAACTTTCTTCTAGAATAACCCTTCACTATGTATCACTAACGTCTATGCCAAATTACACAGAGATCCGTTAAGCCGTTTGGGCTACAAACTCTAACAAAAATACATCCATCCATCCATCTAAATTTTCGTATTTATAATATAAGATAAGATATAAGATTGGCCAAATTATTTGCTGTCAAAAATATCGATAATTTTAATGAAAGAGCAATGTATTGTGTAAAGATTGGTGTTAGTTACCTGGCTTGGTGTTCCTGATCTTCTGGTACATGAGGGGCTGCGTGAACATGGGCTCGTCGACCTCGTTGTGTCCGTTGCGGCGGTAGGAGACGATGTCGATGACGACGTCCTTGTGGAAGGTGGCGCGCCACTCCGCCGCCACGTTGCACACGTGCATCACCGCCTCCGGGTTGTCGCTGTTCACGTGGAAGATCGGCGCGTTCACCACGCGAGCCACGTCTGTACAATGGTTTTTATTAGTCTTTACTAGCTTTCGCCCGCGACTCCGTCCGCGTGGAATTAAAATAAGTAGCCTATGTGTTCTTCCAGAGTATCCGCTACGTCTATGCCAAATTTCATCGAGATCATCATCCACTCATCCATCCATCTAAACTTTCGCATTTATAATATTGGTATGATAATCACTACGTCCCCACTGAGGGACACGGAGCGTACCCTAAGTAAAAATTTACTAGGCTATAGTTACCACGTTGTCCAAGTGTATGTTTACTTAATACATATTATAGAATTTCTTTGCAGATGTGTAGATTGCATCATGTTTTCCTTCAATATGATTACAGAGATAAATCGCGTGATTTTTATGATCGATTTTGTATTCTGATTTCTTAAATTGGCTAACTTTAACATTTATTGTACATTAGGGTGGCAATACTTGACAGTAGAAGTAGAAGCAGGCATGCCAGTTACTGGTACCTGCCGGTTTACGAGGTTTGCGAGATCGTATACATGACGTGTCAATTTTGTACACCCCTCAACCCCTCCATTAACTTAAGCCACGTAATTACGTGGTAGCAATTGCTATGAAATCATTTTTCGTGCTAGCTACTTGCACTTGCACGCCAGGTAGTACATGTTTGTAGCTAGCACGTGCAGTAGTTTGCTTGCAAGTATACCATGTTATGGCATATGTTTTGAAGCCTTTAACAGTGAAAACTATAGTTAACGTACCTGTACAATAGGCGGAGGAGCGCGAATGCCTGGGGTCAGTGGTGAAGCCGATCTGGTTGTTGACGACGATGTGCACGGTGCCGTGCGTGGTGTAGGCCGGCAGGTCCGACAGATGCATCGTCTCGAACACCACGCCCTGGCCCGCGAACGCCGCGTCGCCGTGCAGCAGGATTGACATCACCTTAACGCAAATAACTTAATTAAGCGTCAGTCAGATAACAATCCAACGTGTAAAATATGTGACGGAAATATCGGATCTTGTTACTTTATCTGACAGGGACGTCATTTTTAAGCTGAACCTCTATCAGCCAGTGGTGGGACAGGCCCTAAACCTTTTGTTATAAACTATGTTATACGACATAATTTAAAAGTACTGAGATAAAAAAGTAAGCAATTTCAATAAAATTATATAATATTTTACGTTACTATTGTAATTTACACATCAATTAACAATTTTCCGAACAAAAAGTACAGTTTCGTTATAGTATTATTAGCTGTGGACCGATACTCTGACCGTGCGGATTAACACAAAATGAATTACCCTATGTATTCTTATAGACTATTTCTACATCTCTGTCAAAATTCAGCGAAATCTATTGAGCCGTTTGGAGATTTGTAGTAACAAACATCCATCCATCTTACACTTACGTATTAATAATAGTAATATAATCAAGTATATCGTGTAAATACCTTTTTGCCTTCATTGTCTCCCCTGTAGAACTGCTCGGCCCTAGTCTTGCCCTGCACCACGGGATCTACGGCTTCAAGATGGGAGGGGTTGGCGCACACCGCCAGGCGGATGTTCTTGTTGGTGACGCGGTTCAGGCGCTCGATGTATGTACCCAAATGGTATTTCACGTCACCGGAACCCTTTTAACGTCAAAGAATTCATTTAATAATTTATGAGACACGGAAATAAAACATGTAAAAAAGTCAATTTTTGCGACGAAAATATACTGGCTAATGAACTTAAAAGTAGAATTTTATCAAAGAAGATAATTAAAGCAAAATTAAAAACTTATTGAAAGGGAAGTTGGTCATAACATTCACAAAACATTTTTCAATTCTTCAGTCTACGCAGTTAATGTCAGGTAATTCATCTTTCCTGTCTGTGAGATACAAAAAGAAATCATTATGATAAAAATATAAGCAACTTACGTCATCTTCAGCCTCGAGTCCAGCGAACTGAGTGAACAACTGGTGGAGAGGTTTGCGGCACACGTTAGCCAACACGTTTAGACGTCCTGTAATACAAAAAATTGAAATATTCTAAATATTTATGACTAGCTTTCAACGGCGATTCCGTCCGCATGGAATAAAAAAAACAAAAGTGAGTAGCTTATGTGTTCAGCTTCCAGACTCTCCTCTACATCTATCCAAATTTCCGTTCAGCCGTTTAGGCTACATCCATCCATCCATCTAAACTTTCGCATTTATTACATTAGTATGAAGTAAGATTCACCGCATTTACTAAATTATATAGATTGCTTTTTTACAACTAATAAGGTTATATAAACAGATATAAAATATGATATTATAATACTAGCTGCACTGGACACCTTACACATTCAATTCAATATTAATATTAAGTTAATTGAAAACATTCTTACCTCTATGCGGCATGCCCATAATGATAGACTCAACTCCCAGCTTCGTGGATACATCGATGACCTGCTTCATTGCGGGAATAAGGATCTCGCATCCCTCGAGACCAAAACGTTTCTCTGAAGACCATTTCTTCGCCAGGAAGTTCTCGAAACTGGAAGAAATAATATTCTCATTACATTTGCAAGTGATAGTGTAAGTCGTGTTAAACTGTAGAACAATATAAATAGTTTTATTGTAAAGAGAAAGTTGGTTAACAAGCCAAAAACAACGTGCCAAAAATTTAATGAACCATTTGCCAGGTCGGCTCTAAACATCGCGAAAACAATCGACGTTTCGTTTTAAGCAAATATATGCTACGTTATAAGAAAGTAATTCTCAAAAAAAATATTGTGGCAGGTTTCTTCTCTTCCGTTTTTGCCCTATTTTGATACAATATTTTTAATATTTGAAAACCTAAAATTCTTTAATGTATTATATAAATGAGAAATCCGTAAGATCCGTAGTGATTTTGATGGAAGGGTATGTAATTTCATTGCTTGTATACTACGCAATATGCCAATAATAAGGGGGGAATCTTTTGTTAAAAATATACAATTCGGTTTGCTTTTTATAAAGCAACAATGACACACTACACTCAATTCGTTATCAATCTAGCGAATAATTACCTTGAAGGGCATAGCATGAAGCAAAAACAAAAGTGAAGTAAAAAAAGTTTTTACAACAGAAACATTACGATAATCAAGTTGATAAATAACGTTAATCCAATAACACGTTATTTTAATACAAAAAGTTTTTTGTTTTTTAATTCAACATTCTCATTAACCTTTCCAACTACACTAAAGAACAAATTGTTATGATAAAAATCTACTTGGATTCGAGATGACGTCATATTTGTAAATGCCATAGGAATAATGACGTCAGCAAATTTTAAACAATAGACAAATTATACACGTAAATTAAATTTTAGACAGGTACTTAAAAATTATTACGTAACAATATTTCCTAACGTTACGATAAACGTAATCGATAAACCACATCGGGATTCCCCACAAGAATACCCAGCGCGTTTAAATTACAACTACCAATTATATTCACCATAAAAATATTTATTTATTTGTATTGTTATTGCGTCGTATTTTCATTTTAAATAATTAACTTTAATGTGTTTTACTGTAAATTATGATATCACTGTTAAAACCATTGTTTTCACCTTAAAACCACATTTCAAAGATAGCCAGTCGTATCAGGCTAGTGTTACAAACTAAACAAACACTGTAATATTATCCAAACAACATAAAGACGCTAAACTATTAGCGTCACTTATCTAATCTGAAAGGGAAACAATAGTTTTGGCGACAGCTGATGTGTCTATCAGCTAACCGTGACATTGTCAAATACGAAAATCTGATGAACTATATCTAATCTATATAAACCAATGTCACAAATAACCGATAAAAATATTTAGAATTGATAAATTAATCTGTTATACTTGAACAGTCAATACTTGAAAGTGAAGATTGGTTAAGGTACTTTGGCAAAATCAAATTAGCGAATAACCAATAGAGCTTAAGATTCTATGACAATGTGATATTCTAATCAAACAGTATAAAGAGAACCCTTACCCTGTAGATCTGGTGAGACGGGCAAGGATCAAACGCTTTTGGTCGGGGCTCATCTTGGTGACATTTGGCGGCTCCATGCGCTGTCGGATCCAGTTGCATTGTTCCAAAGAGTTGATGAACATAAACTCGATACCGATGTTGTTGCAGTAAGCTTCCTCTAGACGGTTCAGAATTTCCCTAAGAGACAATAAAAACATACATAAGCATTTATTACCGACATATCTATAGTCTGGCCTAGGACATGAATAATCTTTGTTAAAAATAAACAATGCAAAGCTGCTGCTATGCTATATGCTAATGCATAATAAACCAACAAAATTAGGAACATATAAGTACAGAACATATTACTGGATATTGTCCGTGTGTATGACCCACAATGAAAGACATTGCCGTGCTCCAGTCAAAACAACACGATACAAGAATCTGGGATATCATATGATACAAAAATATCTGACATTGACACCGACACGTTTAGCGTCACGGTAAACAAGATAACATCAAATGTGCGTCGTTCTTCGTGCTTTGAGAAAACATCAATTTTGTCGTTTATTTCTCTGGCGTCCTCGGCACATTTGTGTAGATTGATATCTTATCCACTTTCACACACATGACTTCATTCTAACTTTATCTTAGATTGTTATTGCGTCTATCGCACTAAGAAATTTAAATTATTTTCATAACATTAAGGCAAAACTTGTTGGTATTAATAATCGTAATCAAGCAGCAGCTTTTCTGACTTACCTAAGTGGCAAAGCCTTTTCTTTTTCTCCGATAAAAGTAGTCGAAGGGAGCTTAAAAACTCTGTCCATGTCGGCTTCATCTAAAACATAAAGTGACTTATAAGAGTATGTAGATCTCAGAAGATGAAAATAAGAACATCAAAATGCAGCAAAAGAGACAAGCACATAAAAAGCGGCAAGATCGAAAAGTACATGTATCATATCCCTTTACTAGCATACGAGATGGGAATCCATGATATTCTAAAAATAAACCATTAACAAATATACCTTAAAAACTACAAACACAACCCCTGCACAATTTGACATCCATTACAATTGATATATCCACGTTATACGTAATTGTTCCCGTCCAAAGTCCAATTGTGTGAAAACAAAAAGGAGCCATGATAAAGATTGATGCGATTGACGAAACAATTCTCTGGCCGTGGCCCAAGATCGGCCGAGAAACTTCTTGTCAAGGCCGGCGCCTGTTAAAACCGTACCTCGTCCATAACATACAAAATACATATATGATTGATATACGGTATGAACCCATACAATAATATTTCAATCGAATAGATTAATACTATATTTAACATGCTTTAGAAATTAATTGATGTAAAATGTTGACTCATGCACGAAATTGAGATATAAATATGTTACCACATGATGATGTCATGCAATACGTAATATATGAATACAGTAATATACACAGTTAATGGCGTGCGAGCCCAGGTTTTTGTGCAATACGTCACGATACTCTGTAGTTATGGCGTAGGTGATAAATAAAAAAAAAAGTAATGCAACAAAAAACAAATAATTAAGGCTGCCAACGATTTTTAGATTCACAACTCGACAATTACAACAAACATCATTTTTTTCTTGGTTGTAATGAAGAAACCAAATGTGTAACTACATGTTGGAATAAGGAAAATCCCAGAACATAATAGTTCAATTGATCACATGGCCTATGCTATTCAACCTAACGACATTTAATATTACTTTAATGAACCTTTGTGCAGTACAAGTAATAGTGTCTTCTGTAATGTTATTTGTCGCTAATCAAGTCTATCTATACCTCATATTCAATGTCTGTCAAACTACACTGTGTTATTAGAGAGGACTTTTTCAAAACGAACACATTCAGATCAGATTATATGCGAAAACAGAAAGCCTTTCTTGTGGACTATTGTTAACTATGTTAAGTGGTAGTCACTTAGCACTTACTTAGGATAAGTTCTCGTAAATTGTGATACTAATGATTTAACTGGCAGCCTTATTATTTAGGACATGTCTAGTAGAGCCATAACTACACGTGGTGTCCGAGCGGCCGGGGTTGTCGCTTCTTACCAAACCTGTAGCTGTTGTGTATCACCTCCCGCGGATTTTTATCGGCCAATTCGTGGTTTGCTATTTCCAATGGGTCGAGTTTCGCTATATGATGTCCTCGGATCTGTTGTTTTTTAGTTTATACTTAGTATGCGGAAGAAAACTAAAATCGTGTTATGTGTTATACTCTCAAGAATAGAAAAAACAAGCGTAAATAAAATACGAAGAAAAAATTTAAAAGAAAAAATAGTAATGTCTCGCATTTTAATTTTTTGATTATTGTACAAACACCGCGTTTAGTAAGATCATAATATACAATATGTTGTTACACGCGCAGTAATCCAATACAAGTATGAAGAAAGTATAGACCAAGTCATTGTTATCTTCGTAATATCAATGTATGGGTGTTTGTCTGTAAACCGTATTGTGTAGTGTGAACATGATTGTAACATATAGCTTACATATTTTTATATATTAAACTATGAATATAATTGCAATGTTAGCCACATAAATACATAATTAATTAGTTACTAATATGCATACTGGTTACTATTAAGGGGAAGAATATTTTTTTTCATTTTTTACAGTCCTATCCTAGTGTACATGACTGAGCTATAACTAAGGTAAAAAATAACCGGCTTAAATACAATAAAAGCACTGGAGTGATCACAATATAATAGACCCTGAAAAAAAAGATCAGTGATAAGAGTACCTCTTCGAAGTAAAATTTGTATCGATTTTTAGATTTAAAATTTCTATTCTAAGATATATTATATTGTGAATTTTATAAGTGCAATTACAATACAATTGTCATACCTTTATCAATCACTCAGAATACATAATTCACTATCAACCGTATATTGAAATATCAAATTGAAAACACGATAATCTAGACATTCCCTATTAACCTTTTTCACTAGTAAAGGAATATGATTAATTTAGCATTAGTAAAAATAAATCATATATACAAGCGAAATTAAATAAAATTTATATTGATTAGAACTTTATGAACTATATTCTAATGAGTTTGTTACTTTAAAAACAGCTAATATTTAGTTAGATGTCAATAATGACCGTATATTTCAAAAAGCTAGTCTCAAATTTAACATCAATTATTAGTTACATGTAGTTTTATTTAACTGTGTATTTTGATCGAAGAACTATTACAGTTGAATTAAAACCATTTTACTGTCCGATATTTAAAAAATTGCTTGTTCATAAACAAAATTCTTTTCCCAAGCACCATTCGATGGGTACAGTGATTTACTATCTAATCTACGACCAAACACCAAAAGGAAGCTGTACTATAAACTACCAACAGCAGTGACAAACGACCTCCGAAGTCTTCAGACGAAACATCTCACATTCAGAGAGAAAGTAACTTGTGCATCCAAAGCCTATGCCAACCAATTTAGAAGAAAAGGACATTAAAAATATACCAAACAAAAGAATTACACTTTGCTTTAAAAACCAAATTTCAAACTAATGATTGAGTCATTTTTTATTGTCTATCGTAATCGCCATCGTATATCAATGTTATAACTGATGTTTTGTAATTTTTAATTTAACCCTGAATATAGCCAAGTAACAGATACTTAGAATTGAAAAGCTCCAATCGTACCCTGAATTCCGACTATAGTACAATTTTGAAATAGCCTAATAACCCTGAAAGGCAATAGGTGTTTGGGTCATACCGAATCGCACGTGTTGTCTAATGACGGCCTCGGTGGCGAAGGCGCGTAGGCCGCCGTGCCACTCGCCGCTCGAGACCGGGTCCCCGGTGACGATGCCCAGGGGATCGAGTCGCGCCACCAGGTGGCCCCGAGACTGAATCGCGGGAACAATCCAAAAGATTTACCCAAAACTCAACAAACCGCCAATTGCAACTGTTTATCGACAACAGTTAACACTGCTGACTTACGTTTTTTTTTATTATTCGGCAACAGTCAACACGCCTTGGCGACTTACCCTTATGTTAGTAAGAAAAGTATATTTTAAATAATAGGCATATAAGATTTGTTATTTCATAAACTTGGGTAAAATTAGTGACTAAACTTGTAATTAATTAAAAATAATACAAATAGATAAAGGAAAGAAATACAGCGTGAGAGTTGAGACTAGCAATTTTTCAAATCGGTCCGTTAGTTTCGAATCTCGTATGAATAATGAAAGTACTTAAATGCGATGTCTCAAAGTGATGCGTTTATGATTTACGAATAACTCGATTAACAGCTACGCTACTTTGAACATCTACTGCAAACAAATTAGTTCAATTCTTATTCCAATATTATCACATACATGCGCAGTCTCACACACCCGTTTGTTTCCCAATAATGATTTATGAAGCTCTCAATAGGGCATTCCGGTAACACGAGTACAATACTTGATATAACGTTATTATATGTTAATACAAAATGTATGCAATAATATCGTTTTTATTAAAACGCAACACGCGACACGCAACGCAACAGTGAAAGGTCAGTACATCAACATCGGAATGCGTCATCACCGTACAAACTTTGGGACAAAAATAGCTTCATTTGTAAATTATTTCTCTATGAGACTTCTTCACTTTCCCTAGGATATTCAATCCTATTGATGAAATAATATACCATTAAAAGTTGTATTGTCAAATTTGTTAACTTACATTAATGTGATGTAACATTTTGTTCGTTACAATTTACTAGTCTGACCAACTAATGACTAAAGTAGAACGAACACTGCAGCAGTCGTGTATTGAAATGTCAGGAGATCGCTATATCGAGGGTGCCGACGGCATTTCACAGATATCTCGGTCAGTCGATACGGTGACGACGCAAACCTTTGGGGCGTTATCAAACGATTGTACTCGTCTCATCTCTTGGTCGAGGTTCCGATGGTTCCGCGTACCGAAATTGAAATATTTCCTCATGATGAGCTCGGAGCTTGGGGCGCGCATGCCCAGTTCGGGCAGGTTGGCCGTGGTGATGCCGAGGGGGTCCACGTCCGCCGCCAAGTGACCGCGAGCCTGCCACGTACCCCCCACCACATCGTTTACCCACAACTATCTCACTGTACGACCAGGCGACTGATACACCCGCTTACAATCAACTATCCACGTGATAAACATAGACCTGATACAAAATAAAGTCAAATAATGACGTGACTATTAAGAATATAAAATCCCAGTATGCAAACTCGATTGATTCAGTCTGTTGTAGCTAGAATATATGTGACGCATCTGGTGACCAAAACCAGTTCCAACTAGATCTAATGCTTTCAACTTAGTATGCACAAGGAAATAAGTTTTTACTTTAGATTTCCTTAAAGACTCATGTCCAATTTTAAAGAATTCTAACCAAAAGATTTTGTTTATTAAAGAATTTCAGAAAACAAAAATGTAAGACCAAAAAATTATACTCTACTGGTTCTTTCTGATACTGATTATTTAGAGATGTTTCATATCATTTCAAACTAAAAGGGTAAATAACTACAGGAAGATAACCGATTTACAAATTTAATGTACCAATTTAATGCTGTACCAATTCTACTACGCTGGTTTACTTCGTAAGGGATGTGTCGCCGGGTCGCACAGCAATCAAATCTAATATAATAAAAACATTGCAGTACCAAATAATACTAACGTGTTATTTTCGGCCTTTATCCCTATCCCAATGTCGTAATTATACTATAACATAACCTTTTATAAACGTGTAGAATTTGGGAAGTTATGAAAATTTAACTTGTATATTTGGTCGATATAAGTACGACATTGAGTTCATATCTCTACGAACGAGACAGTACGATACTTCATCCTTTTCACATCCTTTGTTATAAATTGCATCACTCAACAGTAAATATAACCAATATTCCATTTAGCACATAAATGTGCACCTCGACATTGTCCGTGCAAGTCGCCAAATACATGATGTTAGCTATTTCATATGTTCCATTGGAAAAACTACATTTAACTTCGATTACTAATACAATAACATCTACAATCAATGTAATCAAATTGTATGTAATGTTTAATTATAATTTAAAATTATATAAGGAGAAATTAACTTATAGGAAGGGGAAACTTATTCTTGTTGTTAAGATCTTTTAGCAACTTTTTACAGCTTTTAATGAATTGAAAATAATTTAGATTAAAAACAAGTACACAAAATAAATCTAGCTGTATCTAGACCATAGGTATTATCGATGGTGTATAATTACAATGACTGACTCCATTAGCTAGACGGGATTGGATCGAGACTAAAGAAACTGTGCAAAAAATAATAAATTGTATAGCGAGTTTTCGTGTAAGTATAAAATGGTAAAGTTTTCACCTGGTAGCTTCTGATGATCGCCTGCACCGCTAAGTGGTCGTCGATGATCTTTTCGTTGATGGGAGAACCTGGGGAATTATTACAATAGTTAAATACTATCAACCTATAGGATTCTATCGTCTTTATAGTCAACCGTTTTCATCGAAAATCGCATTATACGACTGTTAATAATAGATCCAACAATTGATCTAGCAATTTAGTATTTCATTGTGCTATTCAAAAGATATAAATACAGTCAACTTTCTAGATATAATCCTAAAAGATAACATTAAATTTTTATGATTACGAAACCATATATCTGGCCATTCATATGGCATTATAATCGAATAATTCGATTGATGAAAATCGATATTACCTGATGCGATGGAGGGCATACCGGCGGAGGCGGGAACGAGTGACGTAAGGGGCACCTCATTCTTGGCGTATGGCGCTAAGTTAGGCGGCGGGGTGTACGCGACGCCGGGCTGCGCGCCCGCGGTCGCATTGCGGAAGAACGCGTCCCAGGACTATGCACCAAATAATGAAATGACTCAACACTACGTGGTATTACGTAAAGAACCTAAAGTACATATCAAATATACTACGATGTTGCGACAAGATAACAACAGACAATATTATTTCAATAATTAAGAATAATTTTATGTATTACGCTTCTAGTAGTATCTTAAAAAAAACGCCAAATTCGCGTTTTGTATTTAAAAACTATATTATATTTCATATGGGGAACCCCAAACATGAGTAGGCAAAAGTATAATAACGAGCAATCATGATTGTAATATTTACCAATGTTACGTCTTTTTTGGATTATCATTTATCAATTATTATCAATCTTTATTGACGTTATCAAACATTACGGAATAAACACTTTCGAGAATTTCTCCTTAAAACAACTTTGGCATATATCGCAAACATTAGCTAGCAGATGAATTTTAATTCCTACCCATTTTTGTATAATAATAAACTCTCATTTGTATCAAATTTATAGCTGTCATGGTGACTTCGATTCTAGGTGGATAGGAAATTTAATTCTTCCGCTATATTTATACAAGACATAATCGTCCTTGGCTTTGCACTCTCGACATGAGGCGACACAATGTCATCATGTGGACGAACTTGTTAACGGATTAGCACCGCAACCATAAACGAGCAGGCGCAGGTAATAACTGGATACTGTTAGTGCTCGCCAGCAAATTAACCTTGCACGATTTAACAATTTCGTTTTCTTAAATTTTATTTGTCATCTTAATATTGATATTATAATTTAAATTTATAAAAATATTCTTATTATGAATTACCGACATTTATAAGAATAATACAAGGACATCTAGGTCTCAAAATTAGGAAATATAACAAATCCAGTTTACTCGTCATAACTAATTCCTGCAATAATTTTATTCATACGAAAACTGGTTACATTACAAGTAAGTAAAAGACAAATGAATAACATCACACAATATTTGAACTGAAACAATAGGCGTTAATTAATGAAGAATGAGGAAATCGATGAATGTTCTTACAATAAGTAGAGGATTCATAATTTAAATGAATTATTATAATTGCACCTCTACCACAATTCTAAATATTCGATAACATTAAAAATATATAAACAACCTAATTAGTTATTAACCCATTATAGATAACAGTTATCTTAGATTTAAAATCTATAAAACAGTACTAAGAAGTAGCTTGAAGAGGTCAGAAGTACAAAAACCTCCATTATTTATGAATGAGACAAAAGTAGAACAATACTAAAATACCCTGGTATTCAGAAACCCCATCCCATTTGAAAGTGAAAGTAAATAATAAAATTTATTACATACTTGAAATAAACACAACAGTAATTAATTTCTATTACATAAGCAATTAAATAGGTTATCTATTCATAGATTCATGATGTTATTAAATAGGTCTAGACAACAACGAGACGAGAAACAATTTCATATTGATATGTTTGTGTCTATATCACATTACTAGCTTTCGATATAAGAATTGTTATCAGAGGAACTGAGAGAGAATGATCCCTAATGGTTTTGGAGTTCTGGTTTTAATAATTTGTACTTATACAAAACAATAATCTACTAAGTTACATAAATAACATAGAAGTCAAGAAATAATGTACTCAATTTTTAGAATTATTGAACATCCTGTATATTGTTTTATATAGATAAAATTACAACTCACCGCATGCACAGAGTTGGGGTCTGAGAGCCATGCATTGTACATAGTCTCAACATAGGCGGAGCTGGAACCATTCAGGAACGGTTCTGCTGCTGTGGAACTCTTCAGCCTTTGGGCGTTTACTGTTACAGCAGCACTCTGTATACAAACATTTTACATTAATGTTCTATAACTGTATGTTTTCACCATCCAAACACTTGTATACAAATGTTGTCATCCCTTTCATTTCCTTTCACAAAATAGAGACAATATACAACTATCATAGCGGTGGACTTCAATGGTAATATAGACAATATTAAATAAACAATTATTGCACCACTTAAAGATAATTTGTTATCAATTTAGGGGGCTTGGCTGTGTAAAGTAATTATGAGAAAAGATAATGATTTCAATGTTTTTATTATTATGTAATAATAACAAATATGAATTGCAGTTTCTCATCTTTTCACAAAATAATATGTTTTGGCCTCTATCAAGAATTATCATACTAATGTCATAGTTCTTACTAATACTATAAATGCAAAAGTTTGGATGGATGATTTTTTACTAGGTATCTAAACAGATTTATCTTTTATTATCTTGATTAAATATGGCACAGATGTAGAACATAGTCTGGAAGTCTATTTATGATGAGCTATTAATGACATAAAATCAATAAGAATATAGTCTTTGCACACTCTAATTAAGAGAGTATTAATTTCGTTGCTTTCAACTCACCTGTGGTTTGTTTAAAAGCCATGATGCAAATCTCTCGCCGTTGCCTAATTTGTTAGATGTTTGAAGCACTAGTCTTGCACGATGCATGTTTGTTTTTGTCTATGGACTTTTTATTAAAATGGATCTGCGGACAAAATTTATGTTTAAAATTTTTGGTAGTCACAAGTAACAGAGAATATGATTTTTTCAATCCAACACAAAAAACTAGATAAGATCCAATATTGAAAGGACTGTTAATTCCTAAGTCAACTAAGGAGAACCATCTTAAAATAACTAATATAACAACACACTGCTGAGTTTTCCTCAAAAAACTGAACCTCGCATATATTGCCACTTAAACTTGTAAGATTTAACTTTATTTTGATTCAATAATTATGAATAAAAAATTAACATGTACAATTTTAAGATACTATATGCAGTAAAACATATTTATAAAAACAAAAATGTTCAGACTTCATATCTTGTACAATTAAAGAGACAAGTTGAAAATAACAATGGATTGTTCAAGTATGCCATGGTTGTTAGATAAAATTCAATTATGCACACAAGATGTAGGTCACTAATATCATTGCACCAGTTTAATTGGCGCTGTGACAAGAAGCAAATTCAATTGCAGTGTAACACTAACTTATAATGTTAAGGTATAAGCACAACAAATATAAAAGAACAAGCAAATTATAGATGTAGCATTTAAAAAGGGCAAAAGATGCATATTAACAGTGTATTTAAACAATTGAACAGATCATTGTTGTTTAAAAGAATATTTAAAATATATTACATAACTAACAAGACAAACGTTTAGTATGTAATTTTTATCAATAAATTCATTTAAACATAATTAAGATGCATATAATGTTGAAATTGTTACATACTTTGCATATTAGAATAAAACATGATTTAATAAATCATATAATCATTAGATAACAATTAAAATTTAAGAGATAATTTATACTGGAAATACAATTGAGCCTGTTTATATTATAAACCTTTACAATTGTAAGCCTTGAAAACAGAATGAGATTGATGCTTATTACATTATCATTATTATACTATATAACCTACATTGATAATAATTAAATTATTAAAAATTCGAAATGTTATGCAGAAAATGAAGAATATTTTATAGAATATCGATTCAGTAATTTTTGAAAAACTTGTATCTTCCAATACGAGAACTTGGCGCACGCCATGGTATATTCAAGGTTACTGGCACAAATCTAATTTTAACTTTCGAGTTTACACTAACTCGGGCTCTATAAAAATTACGAGGAAAAAGAATAATGTTAAAAATAATTATTAAGTTTAAGATAATTTATGCTCAGTAAATTACTCCCTTATCGGAATGTCATTGATATCGTTAGGTGCAACGCAACCTTAACAAATTGTAACGTCAATCTCGATTACGTATTTTATTGATATTAAAAATACTTACCTAGAATCTAATTGTATTTTACCTAGTAATGATCAATACTAAGATCCCGTGATTCAAGGTTATATAACTCACTCCTTTCTATTGCGTACGAAATGAAATGTGCAGATTTAAATTGTAATAGAATTTAACTTTAAAACTGACTTTCGATAAATAAATATTACTAATTCCTAGACACAATAACATTTACCTTTATTACAACCGAAATGTGTTCTCACGCAAACCAATCAATTTTTAAAATAATTCAAAGAAAATATCAAACATCTTTCTCGATCGTTTCGTGCTTCTACTTTTCTCTTTCCTCCACACTACACCACAGACAAACACAGAATTTTCACAATAGACACAGCTTCGATGCTGCCCCTTTAGAAAATGATAAAACATTTTCTCGGGAAAATCAAATGGCTTTCCACATTTCAATTTTGTACATATTTAAGCAATTGAACATTTTTGGAAGTTACATCTTTCTTCTCTTCTGTCTCTTAATCTTGGTAAGTGATTTTTAATTCTTCTTGAATTTTCCGTAAACGAAATCAAGGGCAAAACGCAATCCAAAGGTATTGTTTTTCATATAACTTTGCTTGTTTTCGAATAATGTCTAGAGATTTAGTTCCTGTAGAAACCTCTTATTAAACTAACGAATGTGTACCAAACAGGATATTTTTTATTTGTCATATAACACTCGGACCCATTTGCTTATACTTTAACTTACTTTTATTGAGACGCCTAGGGAACCAAGAATTTTGGTAGCTGCAACACTTCATTATTTTATTTTTACTCTTCACAACTATCAACTTGACATTGTCATTGTCAGTGTCAGCCAGTGTCAGCTGTTTAGGCAAAAATGCAGAAGTATTTTTGATAACACTATCAATCGTTACAAATTAAAATCTAAAACACAAGGTGTTTCAGAGCAAAAAAAAATACTAGGCAATATTAAATAAGGTTGTTTAAAAATGTATTCGGTCGCTTCACGCTCTCAGGGAGTGTCAGTACGAGGAATAAATTTAATCAGAAAATTACCACTAAGTGGAAATGTGTCAAGAATTATAGTGCCAGGAAGTGTAAATAAAACGTTGCAACTTAACAAGAATTATTTTACAGATGCACGCCAAAACGAACATAAAAATGTTCATCAACGTTCATACAAATACTTATTGTATTCTATTTTGTTTAGTGCAGTTACTTATACGTCGTACAAAATTTGGTAAGTTTTTATATATTTCCTGTACAAAATAAAAATATTACATTTTATTACTCGACTTTATACTTTATTATTGTAATATCTTTTGAAGTCAACCAACCTGCACTTGGCCAATGTGATTGACTATGGCCTAGTCACCCTAACTTAGGGTAGGCTCCGAGCCACTTAGTGGGGACATGTAGTGCGCTGGTGATGAATATCATTTTATGAAAGTCAGATTCTAATATTTAAGGTTAGGACACCAAGTATTTCCTGCTATCACTGCAGCCGAACAAATAACAGAAAGTGACTCTGACAGTGAAGTTGATACAAAAAAGAAAAGATATAGGAGAGAAAAGATTGGATTTAGAGATAGAAAGGTAACCAAGAATGCTTTTGTCATTAAATAGTTATATCTTTTTTTTGCAATGATTTTTTTTTCTTTCAATTGCAATTTAGATCATTGAATATGAAAACCGTATGAGATCATATTCGACTCCGGACAAGATATTTCGCTATTTTGCAACTGTTAAACTGAGTATTGGAGAGAACACTGAAGTTTACATGACACCTGATGACTTCTTAAGAGCAATCACACCAGGCATGAAGCAGCCTGATGGTATTATTTCTTATTTTTATTTTTGTTTGGCTTTATTGTTTTTGGTTATTAACAGGGAAATCTAATATTAAATGTTCTAGTTAATGTATGTCATGTTTTATGTATAATTTTGGAATATTTATTCAAAGTGTATTCAACTCTACAGATTCAAACAAATTATTCACAATTTATATTTTCATTCTTATTCATGCTTTATATTAAAAGTCAATATAATAGAATTTATTTTTATGTCTATGTACTAAATCTCTCAATTATTAGGCATGGTTACCTTCCCTGCATATGTATCCTATCATATAATATTAAGGTGTTGGTCATTACTAAATATATCATCCTTTTTGGACTGCTGCGGGATCAGATAATCGAATATGAGAATCGTATGCGACAGTATTCAACACCTGATAAGGTGTTCAGATACTTTGCGACCCTCCAGGCTCAACATCATGACCAGCATGAGGTATTCATGACGCCAGACGACTTTTTACGTTCCATGACACCTGGAGTCAAACAGCCAGATGGTAAACGATGATATAGCATTTATTTTACATGTTTTTGTAGCTGTAGGTAATGTAGGCATTCATGTTCGTAACATTGGAGTTGTAGATTACATGAGAAAATAATACATATTTTCCTGTTTATGTGAACAGCAGTAGCAAATCTTGATATATGGATAGTTGCTTAGTGGAAAAAGGGTTTAAAAAAATTGTTGTATGTCATAGTATTTAGACTCAGAATTAATTACTTAATTATAATCATTATTATCAATTTCACTTTATTGTTATGGTCTAAGAGATTCTTTTCCTACCTCTATAGTTTTGTCTATGCCTACGTTGTTGGTTATGGAAAGTTTCAATATGACTTTTCTCTAGTTTCTAATAGTTATAATTTTACAGGTTTGGGTTTAGACCAGTATAGAAGATATGATCCTAAGGTAAGATTAATATTTTAAATTTCACCCCAAATTTTCGGAGGATAAAAAATTGCGTCATACAAATATAGTTAATATTGATTGATTCTTAATGTGACCACTCATTTACAATTTATATTTAATATTTTTTTTAATCAAAGTTAACCGATTGAACTAGTGTTACAAATAGGTATAGTTCCTAGATTAACTATTCTAGATTACATTTTTAATTGGATCTTTTGTGAATCTTGTCAGTTAAAACTGTTCAGTGAAATTATATAGAAATAGATTTTTTGATATATTAACTGTTACAAGAGCGCGATATGGAATCAAAACTTATTAGCACTTTTTTAAAATACATTACATATTTATATCATGGTAACTTTTACACTTATACCTAGTAAATTCTTAAATTAAATTAAATTAATAATGAATTAATAAATAATAATTAATTAGTAAATTAAATTAATTTAATTTAATTCTTAAAATGTAAATGTTAAAAATTAAAAGATGTTCTATTAAATTTTTGGCAACTAATTTTGATTTCATAACTCTAAAATATATATCTAATGCATGTCAATATGTAAATAACAGCAATATGTTACATTTCTATAAGAAAATAGTAGTCAATCTTCACACAAAAATATTTAAACCTGGCCTTTTATATTTCGAGTACTACCGCACTGGCACTGTCTCTAACCACTCACACCACTTTCTTGTCTTTTCAGAACATCGATGAGGTACTGTCCTGTCTATTTTCTCTTCGCCTTTTCAGCTCACATTGTATTAAATCCTTCTAGTAAATGCACAGATAACTTATTTTCCAGTGCTAATAAATATCGATTTTTTTAGACTCCCTACTTATAGAGAAGTTAGAATTTGAAAGCAGAATATTTTTTTTTGCCCAAGTTTTGTAGATTTTGGCTTTTTTTTTTATGTTTTCTATTGAGGGTTTAGCAAGGTTAACATTTCAATGATCTTTGAAAATAAGGAAGGTACTAAATAATAAATAACTTTTTTTATTATCTTTATTCTTGGTAAACATTTGTTCAGTATTTAAACTGTAGCTATTACATATACATATATATGTAAAATATGAACAGTTAATATTACATAAATTCTATTTTTCACACGAGTGAAACAAAAAATGTGCAAAGTTTCATGTAAAATAAGATTGTGTTAAAAAATGTTATTATATAATGTACAAGACTCAAAATTATAATTCTATGAAATGGAGTGTAGTCTCCTGGTTTTTTTCCTTTTTTTATTAGACAGTAAAAACGTTTTAGCATTATAAAATTTCAATAAAATTAATAAACAACTTTTGTTTTTTTTTTTAACATGTATTTATTTTTTTTTAATTTACATTTACAATTTGCTAAACCCTTATAATTTCATTTCACAATAATAAATTATCTATTATTTAACTTACGAAGGTAGACACAATAAAAATTGTATCATACACTTAGCTTATCTTATGGCATGTTACAATATAGCTAAATGCAATTTTTCTTTAGGTGAAAACAATTAAGATAGGTACATGCCACACTTTATTTATTTTTGGTAGCTGTTTTTTTTTCGTCTTATTAAAAAAACTACACAATTGAGCACATGTAGTCTTTAACATATAGAAAATAAAATCACAACATATTTAGGAATTGAAAATAGTGTTACAGTATAATTTATACAAAAATATTTAGTAGCTATTAATTACTGAATAGAATAGAAATAACGAGTAGGTGAATAGAAAACTAATCTGCTTTAAAATTGAATTTGCTAATTATACATTCATAAAATATTAATTATTTAAATTGTTTTTATTTTCAAGAGTATCACTCAACGACTTAACCTAGATCTTGACGAAGATTCGATTTTCTACAAGCTCGGCTCCTCGGGTCTGATCACTTTCAGTGACTACATCTTCCTACTCACAGTTTTATCAAGTAAGTGCTTTCAATTTTATTGAATAAGAAGATATTTAAAAAAATCTGTGATGTGCAAACATGTGGAAAAAAATACATGTCCTTCAATTTATCCAGTTTAAAATTCTACGGTTGGACTTAGTAGTATTTTTAAAGTCGTTTTCCATCTCATTTGAATTCCCAGAAAAAGAGTAAAGACATTCTACCGAGTACTTTCTATTTTACGTTTGTGTTGGTGCTATATGTAGAAAATTTAAATATTCTTATGTCTTACATAACGTTTATAAACATTTGTTTCATATCCAAACATTTCGAAATCTAAACCGTATATACGTAACAACTCATTAAGCATACTTTCGTCTAATTGTCTAAAGTAATGTCTAAGCAAGGCCGAAGTATTCTTACCATCTCGTGATTTGTTCATCACAGTTCGAAGTCTCGTTCTGCGATCTCTCACCCTCTTTTCCAAGACTTGACCTAACCCCAGTTGCTGTATCACGTAAGCCGAATCTCTGGATAGAGTCTCAACTTTAGCTATTACCGTGAAATTGACAGCACACGGCGAACAGAATTGGTAATACGGCGCCCAATGTTCGTCGTAGACCATTTTAGGGCCTTGTGCCTTATACTTTGCTATCAAGTAAGCTACAAATTCGTAAAATGTAGGCCCAGAACTCTTGATCGGTCCTAAAACTTTAATCGCTTCCTCTCTGTGTTCTGCTACGATAGCTTTGGCGAGTTTTCTATAAAAAGGAGGTGAGATGTATTCTAATTTGTCGCGGTAAGCTGATAGCAATCTAACGAACGGCTCTCGTACAACTAACAGAGATATAACCCCGGGTGTAGTGATGGTATCTCTCAGTTCCTCTTCACTGGGCCGAGGGAATTTTCTCCGTGCTAACGTCAGAGGCGTGTGTCGCGTTCGTGCCAGAAACTTTTTGTCGTAACCACCTAAAAATAATAAAGAATCATCATTATTTCGTTCTGAAAAAATCCGGCAATTCGAATTAATATATTGCGGATCTACACATGTTTTCAACAGTTATTGATTTCATGAAATTACCTAAAATATTGAAATTGTATAACCACGAAGAGCTTGCAGCTTTGAAAATATTGCACCACACGAGGTTGTGTGCGTGGTCCACGAAGAACTCTTTATTGTTGATATTTTGAGTGTCTAGAGTGCGGTCGCGACAGACATCCTGGACTTTGGCGGCTCGCGTTTCTAACTCGGAAATCGTCACGTTATCGGGTTCTAATAAATTATTTGCCGAATCCTCCGGCGTATCCTCGCCTAAGACTGGGCCTTGCATCTATAAAAAATATTATTATTAAACTTTAATTGAAAACGACGAAATTTAGATTACATTCATATTATTTACAGAAAAGATGTTTTCGGACCCTCATTCCAAGCATTACACGTTGAAAAATATCGAACACAAAGTCACTATGCGATCATTGATAGTAAATCAACAATGTAAACAAATACTTTAAAAACAATTATTAAATAATATTGATTTACCAGCCACTTAGTGTAATTGTCAGGTATAATAGACCAATCCTTCACTTGTTTGCTTTCTCCACTCTTGAACACAGTCAGTCTCATTACAATCAAGTAGAGAGTCGCCCAAAATAAGAAGGCGGCTGTTTTCGCGCCGCATCTCAGACAATAGAAAGCTTTCGACTTCACTTTGGTTCGAACACGTTTTATAGAAAATAACATTGTAAAGCAACATGTGGGAAGAAGGAAGGGGTGAAATTTGTAACACACGTGTTAAATACGATTATAAACGCATTTATGCGTTTGTAAGCAAGCGAGAGGACATTGGGTATTGTTTTGGCAGGAGCACTTTCACGCAGCATCTCTGAGATCGTGCGGACTGAGCATGAGCGAACTTAATGATTTTCTATCTCGCTACGCATGTTCTAGACTCCCAGACGGATGCCTAAATAATTAATGTTAATGACAAAACTAAAAATATCTTATGTTAATCTTGTTAACATAACATTTTAATATTTCACTAATACCAGTAATACATCAATTTTAATCAGACACTAAAATAGGTATTTCCTAGGTACACTCATTGAACAATTTAACATGAAGATTGACTTTTTCATATTTGAGAATTTAGAAACTTCAAGCATTGTAACTGTTTATTGCGATTTTAGTTGGAAATGAACCACTAATCTAATGTCTGTTTATCAAGATATGAAACGATTCGACGTCATTTTGTAGGCAAAAAATGTCCAATACCTCATTTTGTCTTGAGGACGCACAGGGTTATATGTAAGTTTATTCATTAAAAAAAAGTAGAGACCGAATGTCGTTAAGCAAATAAGTGAACAATCGTTATTACAAACATCTATGTCTCACATTATAGCATCGCGTCGTCACTTCGAGATCGCGTTCCGCATGTTCGACCTGAATGGCGACGGGGATGTGGACTGCGAGGAGTTCGAGAAGGTGGCTGCGCTCATCCGTCAGCAAAGCAGCATCGGATCACGACACCGCGACCATGCCAACACTGGTAACACGTTCAAGGTCCGAACTTAGCATCATAATAGAGGGAAAATAATAAAAAATATTCAGCATCCAAAATATATTTTTTTCATGATGTCTTAATAAAACAGTGCGCATTTAAGGGCTAATTTAATTTTAGTCCTTTTCCCCTTATATCCTCTTAAATTTTGGAAAGGATCAAACTTCCACCATAGGAGTAATTATGTGCAGACATTATGCAATAAAAATTTCAATAACTGCTTCTATTTCTAGGGTATCAACTCAGCGCTGACCACATACTTCTTCGGTCCAAAACTAAATGAGAAGTTGACCATAGAGAAGTTCCTCGATTTCCAACAGCAATTGCAGAAAGAAATTTTGTCTCTCGAATTCCAAAGAAAACAGCCAGGTATAAAAAAGATTATTGTACCTTTTGTTTTGAAATATCCTGCTATTACAAATTATCTATTTTTTCTCATATTTTTGTATGAATTGTGTATTTATTCAGAACTATCTTGTAAATTCCAGATGAAAACGGTCGTATTACGGAGGCTGACTTTGCAGAGCTGTTGTTAGCTTACGCCGGTTATCCTGCTAAGAAGAAGGCGAGGATGCTTAAACGAGTCAAGAAAATGTAAGATACAAATAATTCTGTGGCCATAGGAATATGATAAATGCAATTTCATTACTTTACAGGACAAGCAATTAAATTATTAAGAAATCTTGAAGTCACTAGTAAAATATGAAACAATTGTTATGAAAAAAAAAATATAATTTTCATTTAAATAATTATCCTGATATGGCCAAAAAGAGCTTTTATTGTCGATTATACCTATATTAATAAGTCAAACTAGGCAAAAATGTACTTATGACTGTCTGATCTATGCCTGCTGCCGTTTTTAAATTGCCTAGGTATAGGACTTGAAATATCATATTTTCGCATATAAGGTTCCGAGATCACGGCGTGGGTATAACTAAAGATGACTACCTGAAGTTCTTCCATTTACTGAACAATATCAACGATGTGGACACTGCGCTGACTTTCTACCACATCGCGGGCGCGTCTATCGACCAGCCGACGCTGCGGCACGTGGCGCGCACCGTCGCGCACGTCGACCTGCACCCGCACGTTATTAATGTCGTCTTCACTATATTCGATGAGAACAGTGAGTGCTGCTATAATACAATGCTTCATAACATACTTTAAAATGTTTCTATACAAATTCGTGAACAAATTTTGACATCTCCCATTATTTTTGAAAAACCAAAGAGAAATATCAGAGCCCTAATTTAAATCTTATTTTTCATCCTACTTCTTGCTTCTTAGTAATATTATAAATGCAAAAGTTCTACGATGAATAACATAGTCAGGAAGAACACGCGTTAAGAATTAAATTTTCTTTTTGTGACATATAGTCGAATTTAATAGAAATAAGAAATTAAAATCAACTAATCTTAATAATTTTTCCCTTGTAAGGCCTGTTTTTATAATCAATTTAAGCATTCAAATTTCAAATCCATAGATCCATGAATCCACAGACAAGAAGTGTAATTGTAACTGTTATAAAATTTGTCTTGTCTATTGATTTAAATTTAAATATTTGACGACTGTTACATCTCACTCGGCCATATCTGAGTTCACA
>LD688955.1:5368706-5391248 GCA_003118335.3 Papilio memnon | reverse complement strand
TTCCGCGACCATGGCGTGGGTATAACGAAAGATGACTACCTGAAGTTCTTCCATTTACTGAACAATATCAACGATGTGGACACTGCGCTGACTTTCTACCACATCGCGGGCGCGTCTATCGACCAGCCGACGCTGCGGCACGTGGCGCGCACCGTCGCGCACGTCGACCTGCACCCGCACGTTATTAATGTCGTCTTCACTATATTCGATGAGAACAGTGAGTGCTGCTATAATACAATGCTTCATAACATACTCTAAAATGTTTCTATACAAATACGTGTTTGAAATATCGGAGCCCTAATTTAAATGTTATTTTTCATCCTACTTCTTACAGTCTTACTTCTTAGTAATATTATAAATGCAAAAGTTCTATGATGAATAACATAGTCAGGAAGAACACGCGTTAAGAATTAAATTTTCTTTTTGTGACATATAGTCGAATTCAATAGAAATAAGAAATTAAATTCAACTAATCTTAATAATTTTTCCCTTGTAAGGCCTGTTTATATCATCAATTTAAGCATTAAAATTTCAAATCCATAGATCCATGAATCCACAGACAAGAAGTGTAATTGTCACTGTTATAAAATTTGTCTTGTCTATAGAATTAGACTTTAAATATTTGACGACTGTTACATCTCACTCGGTTATATCTGAGTTCACACCTTTCTTTCCTCCATTCTTTGTGTCTTACTCTACATTTGGGTTATGTGATTTCATTTTTATTTATTTTTAACATGAACCCTTACCTTTTAGACAGGAACTATTATGATTGTTACTTATATTAAATTATTTATTTATAGTGGACGGTCAGCTCAGTAACAGAGAATTCGTAGCCGTAATGAAGAACAGACTTCTCCGAGGCTTGGAGAAGCCCAAAGACACGGGATTCGTGAAGCTAATGTACTCATTAATTAAATGCGCACGAGATACTAAACCTGCTTTACTCGATTTTTAAGCACTTTTTAATTAAGGTATTTCGAATTTATCTCACTTACTGGTCATTACATTTTAAGCTCTATTTTTTTAAGGTTAAGGATTATAATGCTATGACACCATAGATCCTATTTGTTACTATAATTGACAATTTGTTATAATAGTTAAATACAAATTGTAAGGTTTTTCTACAGTTCCGTTTATTGATGAGGCTATTAGTTAGCTTAGAAGAAATATACCAAAATCTAATAAAAAAAATATATTTAACAGTCATAAAAATGTTTTATTTGTAATTTGTTTGAAATAATATTGTTATAAAATAAGCCTAATCCAATATAAGCCGTGTGTTATTTAAGAATTAAATTATTTTGTCCTGGTAGGTAACTATCAAAATATAATTAATTAATGTAACTTTAATAGAATATTTATTCTCAGAAATAATATTCTCCGTTTACTCAAAGGTCAATAGACATCTTAAAATTTTACTAATGTACACTACTACTACAGAATTTTTAAAAATTACCAATTTTTTTGACTGCCTTACTAAGCAATTTATCGTTGAAGTTATAGTAATTACAGCAAATGTCTAAGAAAATATTTTATGAGGCTTATCTTAATAGCTATTGTTAAATAATTATTAAATATATGGAACTTGTAAATAACTCCAATGTTTTAAATTGCATTTAGTTGTAAATGATCTGCTTTGTTTGGATCTAACATTTTTACTTGTTGTTTAATTGTAATGTTACATACATTTGTTATGTACATTTTTAATTATAAATACTTCAGCTGTTTTTTTTTTTATTTGACGAGTGTTATTTTGTACATCGGAAATCGATAAATACACTTATAGGCAATTTATAAATCAATGATTGAGATATTTAATTAAATTAAATAGTGTGAATTTTTGTTAATTTGTTTTTTTTTTTCTTGAAACCGAACTTTTCTTACACAACTGGCCACCTTTATTATTTTCCCTAGACGAGAAAATAATGTATTGTTTGTGGCCAATATTAATCTTATATCAGTCAAAAACATTTTTTTTATTCTTATAGTATATTTTGATACTTTAACATATGTTTCTTTTACATTTTGTGTTTTCCTTGGATTCGGAGAGCAATATTCTCTTTGGAATTACACCGTCGTCCGGTTAAGAAGAGAAACATAAATAATCACGATTTAAGTCGTCGTGAATATAAAAAAAAATCGCTCTGACAAACAAAATATGGGGAGCAATGAACCGCTTTGGCGGCGTCGGCCGTTGGTAAGGAATTATTGCGAATTTCGGTGCGGCCCAGAAACAGAGCGTGTGTAAAGGCGCGCGTGTAAATCACGAAAGCGAGCGCTGTCGAAGCGACGTCTCGCTCGAATACTCCGACGCGAAAAATAGACACTGCCGATATTCGCCGGGAATTATTCCTTACGGATAATACCAGCGGCGACGGCGACGGCGACACAACGCACGCCCTCTGGTGAGTTATACTTTACTTTAACACTGCTATCTCACTTCTGTTTTACACCATCCCTTGTATGTGATAATTTATTACGTAGACCTTTTCGCCAACCGCCCACATCCAGATTTTCTATGGATCCACACGGTTGTTGAGTGCTGTAAACATGTTTTTATTAGTTTTGCTCCACTACTGATATCAACGTCGGAGTGTTTGCCAAATTTTATAATATTTATTGCAGATAATGCTCATTTTATTGGAGAAAATAAATATGCAGTTTTCCGAGAATTGCATTTTTTAAACATGTAATTTTTAGTACAATTTCATTAAATTTTTAATGTTCATCTTATTAATACTGTAAATATTTTATCCGCAGCAGTTGAAGATTTAAGACTAGTTAAACATGCCCATGTACCAGAGGCCAGCGTTCTGGAGAGTTCCGCATCAGAGGCCGGACCCCGACGATGAAAAAAGAAGTTTTGCCAGACGACGTGTAAGTTTTATTATTATTTTATCACCGCAAAATGTCACACGTCGCAAGTGTCGTTACCCGGTTTGAAATTAGACCTCAATAAATCTGTCAGCAGCATCATCGAAGAAACAGAAAGTATTTATATTCTAATTATAATACTAATCTTCAGTAATGAATGTTCGCCTTCTAATCGTCTTTAACAATTGCATATACAGAGCGATATATCATCCGTCCCCGCCCGCGCGTTTCACGGCCTGCCAAATGGCTAATACTTCGCTCTGCCCTTACATTTAATTATTAATGCTCTATTTCTGTATCCTCAATGCATAATAGGACTACTATTCCCGCACAGTCTTACGCACAGGCCATATTTATTGTTATAATATCGTGGCATCTCCCGTCTCCCATATATTCGCTAACCTCTAACATCGACAAGAATATAGAGCGAGCAACACATAAATTATATTTCGATCGTTTACGAATAAAGCGCGCGCGCACGACAGGATACTGCTGGAAATTCGGATGTTAATCGGCGTGCAGTTTCCGTGGTAGGAATTAGGTCGATTGCGAAGGAAGGCAGGGTTACGAGGCTAGGTCGGGGGAAGGGGGAGTGTTGGGATTTCGGGTGAGGCTAATTTTGCGCGCATAACGTCGCGTCTCGCAGTAGTGGTGGTATCGTCCGCGCATAGGGCGCGCGTGTCGCGCAGTGCACACGACTACACGATGGGCAGATTGCACACGTTCGTGGTGACCCTGAGGCGGGAGTACCGCGACATCAACTGGGGTCTACGGCTGGTGGGCGGCGCCGACCTCGCCACCCCGCTCATCGTCACCAGGGTACGCCCTTCCCATTGACTCGTCTTGCGTCAACATAACAACCGGCGTAAACAATCAACTTAAAATTCAGCCGAACACTTTCACTCATATAGAATTTACAATGGACTTAAGAATCCCGTATCGTTCAAAAGCTTCTTTCTGAATGTGTTAAACAATGTTTACACGGGGGTGCACATTGGTAGCCGCTGTATCTTTAGGGGATTGTCCGTAAGTGAGGGATATATGTACTCAGAAAGTTCTGTTGCGATAAAGATTTTTTTACCGTTTTACATCTACGAAACGTAACATCCTGCAATGTCATCATGTGTACATGCACATTGCAGGACACAAACTATTGTTTATACATACATCAGCATATAAAAAGGCAGGACTTTTACTGAAACATCATCTAATTAGACTATCACCCACGGGATATAGGCATAGGCTTTTCTTGACAACAGGAGGTACAATAGGGTAATGTCTCAACCTCCTTACTTACATTTATCTAAATGTTACTAACTTATTTTGGAATCGTTTGCGACATTCAAAATTAATTAGTGATAAATCGCTGAAAGCACTAGTAATGTATGACTGAAACATATTTTGAGACTAGAATCGGTCACAGTCGTTCGACAGCTGGCGACAAAATCTCACATCGACCTATTTTATTTTAACTGCTGTTAATTTTGCGTACAATTTGATCAAAGACAGTCCATTAGTCTTTAGTAGAGATGCTCTAGAAAGTGAAGAATGTTTTATTTTATTTCGAAAGTCCCGAATACCGGGACACAGTGATAAAGTTGACATAATTTTATTCGTAGTATCAGTAATTTGTTCTTTTTTTTATTTTACATAAATTTTCATTTTCGTCGCATGTTTTAGAGATAGTAAGCATAAATACAAAGATATGTCGAAGATCCAGTGAGTCAGCTAGAAGTGTCACGCGGGTGTTGTTAATTCTGGTTTATTTATAACGAAAGCCGGCTAAGATCCCAGTCGCGTCGCTGCTAGGTCACGAATCAAAACAATAGGAAGTGTCGTTTTATTACCGCTGCTCCTAAATTAGAGCTAGATATTTTAGAATTGTATTTGTAGAAAGGGATTGTGTAAAAGAGACTTTGCCTAAGAAAAAAGTGAATTCAGATTTATCGAATGTATGGAACAGTGGTACATACTGTGCCGACCCTTCGTAGGGAACAGGACAATGATGATGACCTTTTAGTAAAATAATTGGTTAAAATGTACTTAAAGAGTCGCAAATTATACACCGTTGATACAAAAACTGACAACTGTCCTATCAACGAAAAACATAGTAGATTTTGCTAAATCCGCTATGAAGACGGATTTCGATAAGAAGCACGTGCTTACGCTATTTCCATATTTGGAGACTGCACGTTGTCCACTCAGACGACTGTATGATGTTATGTTTGTACATTACGTTCGTTAGTAACTAAACATGCATTCATGAATTTATCTAATCTAACATACTCTTATATTAATTTCATATGCGTCAGAAATGAAAGCTCCAACCAATGCGTAGGTGTAACCAACACACGCCTGCCATCTGGTATGTATCTATTTTTTCGATGCACTCCACGCTGACCTCAGTGGTAATAAATCTGACGATCATAGACTGTAGCCTTGAGCTGGTTTTTGCTTTTACCATAAAACTCTTTGGTAGACTAAATCGATGACTCAATCGATGTTAGCGAGTTTGTTTTCATACTCGCCTAACAATTTCGATTCGCGCTTAGTAAAAACAAACAAATCGAAAAGTAGATACTAATCGATAATGAAGGAATGATTAACAAACCATAACGATAATCGCTAATAGTTTCGTTTTGTTTTGCAAGGGGATATTAGCGATGTTTTTAGGTACTTGCTTTTAAAATGTATCAAACCGAACAAAACGACTTCTGTGGGAAAAAGAAACGGAAAGTAACGACGACAGAAAACGACGTAGCGCTGTAGCAGTTTAATTGCTTGTATTTCTTTGATAGACAGTTTTTGACACTGTATCTTTTCGTCAACCGTGTCGCCAGCAAACAGTAATAATAGATCTTAAAACAACAGCGACCCACTTAAATAACCAACAGGTTAAAAATTATTTTCTATGCCAAAACTAAATGAGTAGATTCATATTACTGTTAATATTTTTAGAAAGAATCCTCATTCTTACAGCAGTTACTTTCATATGAAACAAAGTTAACGAAAAAACTGTGACAGTGCCAAACTATCGGAATGTTAAAAGGCCTGTTGAATACAATTCGCCATAAATTTTTTTGGATGGCTTGGAACCAAATTCACAAACAGCGTGAAATAAATAACCTGTTAGGTCAGATTATTCGTTAATGTCTTGATGGTTTCATTTATTATTTGATTGAAAACTATAGCTACATTAATCGTCCTCGTTTATCGTGGTACTTACATTGATGGATTTAGAGCGTAGATTAAATCTCATTGCTGTGATTAAACACTTCTGTCATTTATGATAATTGAAACGGACCCTGTATTTTTATGTAGAGAGTTAAATTTAATCAAGCAATTATCGTGTGACCCCCTAAATCATTTTGTTAATTTCTGAAATTAAGATTTCAGTCAATCTCGTCTTTCGGAAACTATTTTCGCTAAATACTCGCGAACAGTAATTTTGCCACAAAATTATAGTACCTCAACATTAACGCTACGCGTAAGTGTTAGATAAGCGTGGAAGTGTGCCAGTGGAGTGGTGACACAGACGGTACTCATCACCAACCTCATGCGAAATCCAGGGTTGTCCAAATGACGCTAACAAAAATTCCGGTCCGCTTTAACCTACACTTATTGCGTTGGACACTTGTAAATATAGGCTCACGTCCTCGCCATTGAGTCGGTGGCGTGATGGATTTGCGGCTATCGATGCGTGGATTCGACAGGCCTCGTCCGGCCGGCCGGTTGTTTTCAATAAAAATGTCAGCGACGGTTGGCACGGAGAGCCGGTGGCCGCATTTAGACTGGCTGTACGCCAAACTCGGTGCATAGCACACGACCAACCTCCCCCTTGCTAACGCGCAAGGTCGTCCTAGCTAATTACATGTCTGTTGTCTACCCTCACTACTATTGCATGACTGCTCGACTCGTCAGTCGACCCACTAAGTCTTAATATATGCGTGTACTGTTCCGAACTTAAATAAGCATGAGACATTTCATGAGAAGACTTTAACCTGGCTCAAAAACGTATGTCATGGTCGAGTTCCGATACGAAGGTGAGACAGGTGACAATGACATATGCCGTACACATGTTGTAGTTCAATGGTACAACTAGTTCAATGTTACGATATGATAAATTTTTCTTTTTCTCCAACACAGTATTTGTATGTAGAAAAATTGTAAATATAGAAATGTATAAATGTGTAGAGGTGAAGCAGAAGTTAAGTGGGTAATACAAAGTACGCGTAACTTTTGTATACTAAACAACAAACCCGAAATAATGATTTTAACCGAAACAAACGAAGGCAAACGTCACGCCACCTTGCCACTTTTGTATCAATAAACTCCATAAGGAGAACTTCAGTATTAGTAAACGTAACTGAAGTATTTCCAGCAGTACAAGCAAACATTAAAGCAAAATCTAAATCCAGTGTTCAATTCGCTTTGTCGGCGCAAACTGGGCTTTGTCTTTGATGTTCGTACATCTGGTTTTCCGCAATTTATTGCTGCTCAAAGTCATATTTATCTAAAGGAAAATGCTTTTTACGTCGATTAAAGATAAAAAAGCACGCGAATTACAAGTTACACCTTGCAAAAATATTTACCTAATGCCTATTTAACTTCAGCTATTTTATATAAGCGTGACTTGGTACTCCTGACCACTTGAATTCAAGTAAAATTAACACGGAATGCTAAAGTAATATAAAAGCGCCAACTGTCAAAAAGTGGCATTTTACAAGATGGTAGCTTATCAGATGTTGGCCATGCGCCAAAACAATCCTTTGTCACGCAAAATTTTTTTCGAGATTTTATCATGTAATGCTAAACATTAGCTTGAAATCTATCTGGGTAATTTACTAATTTTGTAGTAAATTTCCAGGTCCGGTCGTAATAATAATCCGCTTTATCTCTCTGGGTGCTTATATTGAGTAGAAAATTTTCAAAGCGATTTATATACTTAAGTAAGTTAAGTAGTTACTGAATTCATCCAGAACAAAAATGACTTCAAATCTTTCCTCTTTGTAGTATTAATATCGACAACTAAATTAATTAATAATATGTAACTTTCCAGGTGACGCCAGGCACACCGGCCGGCAAGGATCTAGCGCGAGGCGACATCATTGCAAAAATCGACGATTACGATGCACGCGACCTTCGCCACGAAGACGCGCAGAACCTCTTCAAGAACGCCAACAACCAGATCAAATTAGTAGTACAGAGGTAATTACGTCACAGCTTTAACATCTTCATAGTACAATTAGTAGGTTTCATTCCACTTTGATCTACGGGGTGATCCAAGTGTAATAGGAGGTACCCGAATTTTTAATTTGGAACTCCTGTACAGTCGAGGACGTTTATTTCCTACCCATTTTGGTATAACGTTACAACATTTACAACTGAATATAAATTATAGTTCTTGTGGTAACAGTTTGTAGTTCGATATTCGATCCTTAGTGGGCTGCGAGTTACATTTTTTGACTACAATATCAATATCTGTGATTTTAGCGTACTTATAAAGTGAAACTCATGGTTCGTATGTTTAGAGGCAGGCAGAGTACACACTTGTGTCCAATGACACGTTACAGCAGTTTCTCAGGCCGCTCGCCCACACCTTCGTTCTATTACGAACGATTCGAGTAAGATATCGATGTTGTCGCATGTTGCATCGATGTTATATGTATTTGATGTATCGCTAGGAATTCAGCAAAAACAAAAACAAATCGAGAAAATTATTGAGCTCATGTGAGATTTCGAATAACATGAATGAGAAAATATGAAAATTAAGAATAAATCTTGATAAATGAAGGCTAATTAAGTATATGATTGAGAAAATACTCTAACGACGACTTCATTTTTAATAGAAAATCTAATTAATTAAATGTAATGCATGATTTATGTTGTTTGCACAATAAATAGCAATAATTGTCTTCTGTCACGTAGAAGTTAATATGCTGCATGATTGCGTTATCTGCTATTCTTAGCGTAATAACTAGAAATATTCTACCGAAAAATCTATAAAAAAAAATCAATACCAACGATTGGCATTGTAGTAATTTAGGCCCTTTTTCTATATATTCATCGTCAGTATTTTTCACAAAGAAAAGAAAGTATCTTACTTGAAAGTCTTGTGATTACAAAATATATTTACTAGGAATATTAGAAGAGTTAGTTTTAGTTAAAAATAACACTTTGAAGATGTTTCCTGCGTAGACTAAATTAAATACACAATCTCGTAAGCATCATATTTAATCCAGGTGTGAGAAACAAATTGTAGCAACTCAACAAACGTATATTTATTTGTATTGTATTGAATCATATCTAAATGATGCAGTGAAGCAATCATTAAATCACAAAACTGGAGGCACTTAGTAAAGTGCTAAATATAACGATCCAATAATTTACATCAGAAGTAAAAATTATTAGAATTTCATTTCATTCACAACTTCAATTTAGAAATGATGTAAACTAAGAATTTCATTTTTAAATGTGCTATTTCCTGTTTTTAAGAAAACAAAGTGTATTTCATCATTTTTAGACGTAGATCTGAAAATATTCATTCATCGATCAATCAATACATGCGTAGGATTTTCCCTCGATTTCATTGACAAGGTCTTTGGCTTATCGCCACAGTAGTTATCTGTTAAGCAGATAAATCTAATATTGAATTGCATAACGCATAGCTCCAACATCGTGTTGCATTAGTTCTAGGGCCAATATAAACTAAGCTTTTTACCTGTGCTTTTACAATTTTACCGTTTATTCAATACTTCAAACTTTAAACAACGTTGACATTTATAAATTATTGCGTGCTTTTCGTTGCGCGGAATGTAGTGGCGTATTTTTCTGTGTGAATATTACGTAATGTAGAATGTGCACTGAGCTAGCAGCATGTGTAGGGATGTGGAGCGCGAGGCGCCCCGCGACGCGACACTAGCGCCGCGCTCGCCGATAGCCAACGCCGCAGCACCTCCCTTCAGGTAATACTATAAGTATTATTTATAACCCTTCTTATGTACTTGGTAAACCTACTTAATACAATAGGCCCGTTTAAACCTTCCTGATCAGGGATTAACTGGAAAAATACCACAATCAAAACAAATATCGCTTTTAAGTGTTGTTACTGTGATTGGTTACCAATTTATTGATTCATCTATTCTCAACAAAAAAATTGGCGACTTTTTTTTTTAAAGTAATTATATATTTTCTTATATGAATAAAATAAAAACAAAAAAATTGACTTAAAAAAATCTGCAAAGTTGCTAAAGGAATACTCTATTTGACTACTAATTCGCATATTTTAATGTTTTAACATAGGACACCTAGTCCGTTACCGTCTGCATGGCGTGGGCCGGAGTCCCTGCCGCGCAGCACGCCGGTGCCGCCGTACACACAGTTCCCTCTGCAACAGGAGGGCGACTTCCGCTCCGTGATGCTGACGCCGCCGTCCGCACGTGGCGATGAAGTCATCGACGAGTCTATACAGAGCCAGGTGAGAGTACAACACACCAAACAAGCACATACGGAATCATCCAAAGCTCCCACAAGTCCATGTGAGGAAAGAATCAAATTATAGACATATTCAATGAAATGAGAAATTTGAATAAACGTCTCTAAACAATTTTACATTTAAGGCAATTTTACAATTATCACAGACTTATTAAAGACCAACTCGTTTGATTAACCATTTAAAGACTAACTCTTTCCAGAATAAATGTTAGACAGACTTGTGTAATTTTAATTTCCCATTTCCATTGAATTCGACCATAGTTTTATTTTAAAGTCTACATTTTTTTATGTTAAATAAAATAATTATTTATTTATTTAAAAAAAAGAAAGATTTATCTTAGTTAAATTGAAAAATGAAATTAAATACATTATACTTTCGTAAAAATAAAGGGAAAAATTTACAAGACCGTCGTAATACCTGTCATGGTGTATGGATCTGAATGTTGGGCAGTAAAAGGTACGGATGAAAGAATACATGGGGCAGAAATGCGAATGTTAAAATGGATGTGTGGGGTAACACGAGTGGATAAGATACGAAATGATTATATTAGAATTAGAGGAAGCTTGAGAGTAGCCTCAGTGGTTGAGAAATTAAAGAGTAAAAGGCTAGCATGATATTGGCATGTTATGAGGAGGGTTGAAACGCATGTAACAAGAAGGACGTTAGTTATGAATGTGGAGGTACACCGGTAAAGGTAGACCTAGAAAGAGATAGATGTATTGCGTGAAAGATGACATGAAAAAAAAGGGAGTGATGACTGAGATGACGGATAATAGAGTTGGTGGAAGAAAACCTGGTGCGCCGACCCTACGGGAGTAGGATAAGGTAGAGGAGATGATGAATCATTATACCATAATGTAGCCCACATTATTTAGAGTAAAAATTGTTCTATTAAATCGCGTCTAAAACAATGTTGCAACATCTTTTCGTTTGTAATTTAAATGCGAAAGGAAAGGTCAGGTTTTGAGTAATAAAACATTTATAGGGCATGCACCAAAAATAAGATTCACATCCTACGTCTTGAAGGCGAATGCAAATAAAATGCAATAAATTTTAATACATATATGATTCATGTAAAATTGCTTATATACGTAATGTCACGTACATATATTTACCAAACATGACGATGACGTCAGTATTTATTTTATCCCAGCTCTATATATTTCCGGTCTATGCTTCTAACGTGGCTTTATTTAATTCTGTACTGTTGCCAAAATAATCTAAACAAATCACTTCCAAAGCGGATATAACTGACGCGCTTAGTTTACATTTAGTTATTGTAGTAAAACAATTCTGTGTTTTGTATTCAACATTCAAAAATCTCACTTACTTAATAAGCGCGAAAATTTGGATGGATGGATGTTTGTTAGTTCGGCTAACTTATCTCGACTGAATTTGGATCAGAGATAGATTAAACTGTCTATAGATACAGTCTGAGGTCCGGAACAGCGCACAGGCTACTAATTAAGTTATTTTTTAACTCCGCACAGACGGAGTCAAAAAATAACATAAAAAATAATAAAATTAGTAACTAATTAAAAAAAGTGTTTATTATAGTAGGCTTTAAGCATTTATAAAAATTAATTTTGCTTGTAAAGCGTCAGACGAAATAGGTTAACCACTTTTAAAGATAGATTCACGGTTTTAGACTGGAAGACTGCCAGCAACTTTTTTTCATTATTTCAGCTATATTAATTAGATCAATTCATGCTGATGATTGAAAAGATAACAAACAAAAATTTCGACAGTGCGTTTCCACTGACGAAACACTTAAGATAACATATAATAGTTCATCCCTCTCGTTATTTTTTGATAAAAATAGACAAATTATTAGAAACTAGCTGTTGCTCGCGACTGTGTCTGCGTGAAATAATAAAATGATAAAAAGTATAGCCTATGTTACTCACTGAAAACGTAGCTTTTTAATGGTGGAAGAATTTTTGAAATTGGTCCAGTATTTTTTGAGTTATTTCAATACATACAAAAATGTAAATCTTTCCTCTTTATAATATTCGTACAGATATCCCAATCAAAATTTGAAACCATTCTATTATAAATCTAGAATATTCTTACAGCTGCTAAATCTGCATTCTGATTCATACGACGCAATAAATATTGTTATGATGCTGTTTTATATCGGCCGTATCGATTCGCAATACCGGTGCAAAATGCACAGATTATTCAAAAGGTTGCCAAAAATTACCTCAAAGTTGCCAACATAATTAAACGGAAGCGTTTCGTCATTTTGATTATCATTTATTTAAATCATCAATATTAATGTTTTCATTTATCTTTTATATATGGATAAGAAAACAGGCTGTGACAATTTTACGAGGTATCATAAAATTGCACTGCTCTAATTTATTCTACATAATCTAGTTAAAACCCGAAGTATAGAGCCAGTGTCATAAAAACAAGACTTTACTTAATAAGTTCATGTCTATAGTAAGCTCTTCACGAGAAAGTATCATAAATACCTAAGATATACGTGATATAGAAAACCACCTAATAATGAACAAAACTATTTTTACGTGCCCTTAACGAGGGTTATTCTGGTGCATTTCTGTTTATCATATAATGTCTAAGCATTAAGTAGTCTGAGAATGTGTGCGAGTTATTTATTGTCATATATTAGTAAACATCTGTATTAAATTTAGTAAAATGTACAATTTTTCTGGCAACCAAATGTTGAATTAATAAATTACAATAAATTCTCCCCTCGTGTGGGACAAGGCTGCGACGCTGAACTAGGCTGTCGCCCACATCGCCGGCTGCCTCTCCCGTCATATTTCCAAAATAGATTTGGTATCGTAGTGTTTACTGGCGAGTTGGCTGGAGTCACAGTTTGCGATAGAGCTCAGTTCGAAACGACCGCGCTACCGACTGCCAATATTATGGCTGTTAACCCCAATTTCTTCCCCAACGGGTACCAGGACCCCATGCATCCTGAGGAAGAAGTGGTCACAAACTGGGTTCGCTCCCTTATTATTCTAACTTCACTGTGATTTGTGATTAACATACTAACGTGGTTAAGTGGTCAATGGATTCGCCAAATCTAATTACAGAACGTTTGGAGTTCGCGTATTGAATAACAATATAGTGATATATGTACGGTCTACTAAGGTTGTATTAGTAAAGTTATCGGTTAAGTTCGCAATAAGATAAAGTTATTGGTTAATCGCCCTTGTATTGCACTAAACAACACTTACTTTCTAACTTTACTTTGGCTATAATTAATTTTATTTGAAACTTTTATAATCTACATCAAGAGATATTTTAATTTTCCATCTAAAGATAATTTATGTAAATTAATATTGTAAAACGATAAATAGCACTTTATTGCTTAATTGTGAATAAAAAATAATTTTAGAAATATTAAAAATTAAAAGTAAAAAAAATTAAAACGTTACAACGTCTATGAACCTCTTGAAAACGGATTATGTTACTAAAATCCAATGTCATACTTTTATTATCCCTAACAAATGTTATCGAAAACTATAAAAAATTCTAAAACTCTCTTAGCGAAACTCTAAGCAACCTCCTGAATATTACTAAAATTAGTGTTGCAATTTCATTCAAACGGGTTTAGTTAATTTTAAACGGTGTAGTGTAGTTTAAAGTGGTATAGTTTAGACTTTTACTAAAACTTCTCGAAGTAGCACCGTAGTGGAAGTCGCGGGAATAAGCTAGTGAAATATAAAATTCCCAGCAGTGGGCGCTATTTTAGCGTCAATGTCACGTCGTCGCCGCGTGGACGTCGCATTCCATATGACGTAGCGATATTAAGATCATTGGAAACTTTTCTCCGAAATCAGTTAAGACCTTGACCTTGACCTTGTCACTTAGTTCTACCAATTTTTATCTTCCCATTGATGTCCTGAAATAATTGACAAACAGCATCAAAACTATAATTCTATAAGTTAATTGGCTATGTATTCTTAAGATTATACTTTTCAAACGTTTTAAAATAAATGATATATTATTTATACACATGGCCTGGCGCCAGACAAATCATGCATGCATATGTCTAACATCTAGTCGGAAATTCCTAATGCTTTTAAAATTAAGTCAATACGATCACTTAAATAGAAGAGCCAGGTTTATCTTATCATATTATTTTTAGAAACCATCAATCGATCAAGTCTTCGCTGTTGAAAAAAATCCCTGCACAAGATTCCTGGACAGCTGGCCTTATTTTTCTTAGCTTAAACAGCGGAAAGAAAGTAAGGCCAGCCTTCCCAGTTGAACATATCTCGCATTCGTAATAAATAGGCAAACACATTTTTAAAGTGGAGTAAAACTTCAACAAAAGATTTTTTTATAAAACCAAAGGTTTTGCGTTACTTCTAAAGGTTTCGTTGCAGTAAAAAGTAGCCGACTGAAGAAAGCCAATCGGTTTTTTAAATAATAAACAAAAATCTTCAAGATGGGATTACGAATCAAATTAAATTTGCCTTTAGAGCGAAATGAAGCATGTTGCGTCAGTGACTAAAGTTGCGTCTCTGTAAACAAGACGGAAATAAACGTCAAAGCCGCGCCACTGGCACAATTACATGATCCGTGTAGGCCTTGCTACGCCGCGCCGTCGTTTCGTTAATGCAACGAATATACAAAACTACATAAAATGTTTATTACCCATTCTTATGCGAAAAGCGCTAAATTTTAGCCACACTTGTGACGGAAAATCACTAAACGAAAAATTAATGTTTTGTTTTTAGTATGCTTACAGTCTATGATGTGGGGCTATGTTATGAGGGAACTTTGTAGATTACTATAGTAGTAATTATAATTGGTTAAGAGTTGAGATTAAAGAGTTGAATTTAAATGGAGATGGACGGGACACACTATACGCGGCCCCGACAAACAATTAATTTTTGATATCCTAAAAGTGGCAAAAGAAGCGTGGAAGACCAATTAAAAGATGAGTAGATGAAATTATACATATTTGGACCAGGACGGCAACAGAAAGAAAGGAATGGAGGAAGTTGGAAGAGGCCTATGTCGGTAACAGACAAACAGATAATAACATTTAATACTTATAATTTAACAATTAAAATTAATATTGTAAATTTATAGATCTGAATAAAGATTATTATTATTAATAATAAGAGTTGAAAATTCTGTCTAAAAATGGTAAACACAAATGCTAAGCTGCGGAAGATTTTGTATCCGTGGTTTTGGTAGTAAATATACAGTTAGAAACGCTTAGTAACATTTGAAATATTATTTTACTTTTTAGACACAATTTATTAATGAGTGACCGCGACCCATATTAAATCGCGTAATCTCTGAAATGTAACGAAATTGTGCCAGCAATAATAACCCACATGAACCAACCTCGACGTTATTTATAGAGCGGCCGAGACGGCTGTTTGAATGATTGAACCTACATTGCTAGTGCTAGCAATGTATAGACTAGCTTACATCAATCAATGTTATTTATGCGTCTATACTTCTGAAGAAAACTAGAACTTTCTAGAAAGAAAACCGTTCTGTTATGATGACGAGATGATGCATTGTCGGTAATATTACAAACGTTTGATTCCAATGCCATTAACATTACAGTTCTATCGGATTATAATGTCTCCAAAAGAATACAAAATGGACAATAAAGTAGTGGAATTGTAGGCATTTTTTAAATATTTACCTTAAATATTAAATAACGTCAATTTTGCCTTCAACAAAGAGCGAAAAAATTAAGTAATATCTTTTCTATTTGAAAACAGACGTTTTTTGCTATAGCAATATGTAATCATACGTTCAATTCAATTCACATTCGCATCTGAATTATGTTGTAAATATCGCATATATTTTCATTCACCTCTACCAGTTTTACTAGGGAAATATAACATTGAATTTCTTTACACTTGATTCTTATTTCAATTTTAATGTGTTCTCAACTTTATAAACGTGACCTTATAAAATCGCATGACAGCCATAATATCTATAGTCCTGTTAATATCTTAATTTGTGTGTATTTGCAGCCGTACCGCACAACGCCGCTGGTGCTGCCGGGCGCGAAGGTACGACGCGAGCCCGGCCCCACGGAGAGCTACCTGCGACACCACCCGAACCCCGCCATGCGCGCGCCGCCGCACCACGACTACCGAGACACACTCATGAAGCAGAAGGTACATACTAACAGCTATTTTACACGAAACTGCGTACACACTTTAGTGGGCGGGACTAAAAGATAAAGGGGCGGGGCATAACTTATCCATACAAACGTAGTACAAAATGCGTACAAAACTATGTACATAAATGCTATTATCAGTAAAACGCAATTGACACAATATTTGCACGTATTTTACAAATACATACATAGACCTCACACATAACAAGAATGCGTACACTAGAATACTAAATGCTTTTAGATATAGGTACAATTAAGCATGCATTGAACATTACTGATAGTCACCGATAGATGGCTGAATATTAATTTACTACTTTAATCTAACCATCGAAACATCAGCCCTTTGTAATCAAATGTCAAGGTATTTGACGAAAAAGAGCATTTTTTAAAAAGTAAAACCAAACAATGATTTTATTGTTATTTAACATCCAAAATATTGTTATTTTATAATACACAAAACAATAAACACACGATTGGCAGAGAACACCATATTGGCAAGTGCATTTTTATAAAAAAAACTTAAAGTAGGTACCTACATTTTATTGGTCTATATTTGTAAACTAGCTGTTGCTCGCGACTTCGTCTGCGTGAAATTAAAAAAATAATTAAAATAAACCCTATGTTTCTCACTGATAACATAGCTTTTTAATGATGAAAGAATTGAAATCGGTCCAGTAGTTATGGAGTTATTTAAATACATACAAAAATTCAAAAATACAAATCTTTATATTAGTATAGATGATCGTCTAGAAGTGACGTAGAAGTGTTGACATTTGGTTGTTTGTGCAACAAACTCAGGTGGCGGAGTCGGTGCTGCAGCGGGTGGTGGGCGAGGAGGGCAACAAGGTGGTTCTCTAACGTGTGACGTCATCGCTTCACGTTTACTAACATTACGTCATCGAACACATTACCTCGCGAAACTTCTCATACGAAGCCGATTGTCTCTGATACAAGATATGTTGCAATTAATGGATATTCCAAAACCCATACAATTATAAACACTTTATAACATTAATTAACTTTTTATGACGTTTATATAAATAAATAGCCATGTTATTTACGTTTTGCAACGTATCTTTGAGTCCATCTTTACATTTGTCACGTGTCTATAGTCATTGTTGTGCAGCTTCAGTAGTTATTGTATTTCGTCATAAGTTTTATAAAAACTTATATAAGGTATAACGAAATATTTAATATCAAATCATCGCTATCAAATAGAATCAATTTCAGTCTATCGTTCATTTTCGTTTTAAAACTTTTGTTTAATTTTTTTTTTTTTTCATTTATTTTTTGTGTAAAATTTTACTTAAATGTGACCTTTATGTTATTCCTTTATAAATTGTGAATTTTCAAAACTTGAAATTATTAATTATCTTTACAGTTTGTGCACAAGCAATTCAATTCGCCCATCAACCTATACTCGGAACAAAACATCGCCAATTCGATCCGACAACAAACAACGCCCTTGCCGTAAGTTATTAGATTAATATTTTAATAAAAATAATTTGATTTTCAATAATTATATTAATTTTTCACTTTAAGAGACTATTCATATTTAAATGTTCAATGTTAATTCAAATAAAATATTACGTAACAGTTGGACGAAGTTCATTTTAGCACTTTCAAGAGCATGGAAATGTGCCAAATGTACAAAATATGCGACGATTCATACCTCTTGTGTGACCTTGTGTCGTAGCGCACTGCTTGTAGGTTCGAATCCCAGGCGATATAGAAATGTGATCAATTCAGAATACGTTTTCTTTAGTTTGATGTTCAATGTGCAATATGGTGACCAAACTTTTTGGAATACGATCCTTTTAAATAGGTAAAATGCTGATATAAATATTTATTTCCAAGTTTTTTTTAAGTAATATTTTAAATTGTTTATTGTACATAAAATGTGCAAACAGCTAATTTGCTTATTGCAATGTGTTTTACACGTAGGATTGAAATAGATATTTGAATAACATAGTTAAAATAATTTAGATTATTGTCAATAATACTGAAACGTGTGCAAATGTATGTGTCAAATCTAATAGAAATGGTTTATATTTTAATATATTTGTTAGTTTTGTGTATTAATGGAGTATTTCTCTGCTCACATAGCTCTAACGGCCATTACGGGCGGCCGCACGTTGTCAAGAGGCAAGTGTTTTACTAGAAACACAGAAAGTCGACGACCATCTCTCACGACGCATTAATGCTTTTTTATTTTATTTATATCGCTATCTATCTTTATTTCTTCGATTTCAAAGCGACCGCATCTCGCAACGCATGGTGACAACGTCGACATGTCGCCAAGAAGTGTCAAACTCCATCGAACACTTCATTACTCTCACGTATTAGTAGTTAATGTTATTAAAATTAGTGAATAGTTCTATACGATTAATATAACGTCCTGTCCTACCTAACGCGTACGTACTAACCTCTCCGTGCGCCAGACGAGTGTAATTATTATGTTTGTATTGGTTGCGCTCGCTAACCGACTAAACGCTAACCCGCACGCGTCGAGCAGCCACAAGCCCACGCTGCAGTACGACCCCGCCGCCTCGCACACGTACCGCGCGCTGCACGACGCGGAGCCCGCCACCGCGCAGCCCGCGCCGCCGCCCGCCAAGACCTTCACTGCGCCCCACAACAAGGTACCTTCACACTGCACACTGCACAGCTCCACACCGACAGTAACGCTATCACTGAAACTTTCCGCGGTGAGTTCTGCGGAAGGTATCCAACAGTGGATAAAATGAAATTGTAATTTCAATACTTACATTGCCCACAACATTGATAAAACGCTACAAAGAAATATTCAGGGTTATTTTTTAATTACTAGAAAATATAGCGTTACCTACTTTGCCGAGAGTGATTATAATTTTTAGTTGAATGCAATAAAATAGCATGTAACATGTATGTCACTTATAATACAGAATGTATTTGTTGAACAGAAGCCGACGCCCGCCCCGAAAGCAGCCAAGCAAACTGAGGCGATCTCGAAAACAAAACAAACGACCTTCGTAAGTTATCCCAATTTAAATAATTATCTCCTCTGATTGATTTTGTTACCTTTTGACCTCAGTTCTAATAAAATTACCATTTTTTTTCTATCAGATATTGTCTATCAAAACACAATACAGCAAATTCTACCCGAAACTCTATTTTATCAACAGATCAATAAAGTCATCTTGTACGTAATCGATATATCATTTATTTCTATATTTCTTGTTGCAGGTGAACTCTTTACACGAGGAGCAAATCCAGCAGTCGAACTCATTCAAGAGGCTCATGTACAATGTGCTCGGCGACACAGACCTATAAGCAAACACGATGCAAATCAGTTAATCTATGGTATTGCCATATCAAAAAACTAAATCTATCACAAACAAAAACAAAAAATCAGTTCTTTCGGTGATCTTTTCTATTCTACATATTTAACTGATTTAATGCATCAAAAGGTTAGATGGCGCTGCGTATTTAGATATTTTATCTACTTGTAACGAAACAAAGACTAACAATTAATGTAGAGGGCGCTGACGTCGCCCTAACGGTGTGTAATTTCGGTGGATTTTATTAATTCTAATACTCGAGTATTAGTTATATACAATTATACATTAAGTAGCTATGGTAAGTGTTGATATTCTGTTTGTACAGAAATATAATTGATGTATAACATAAGAGTTGAGTGTACAGTCTAGTCACCGCGACCCGAGCTCCGGTCGCGTCGCGCGTCGCGCACCGCGCCTCAAGCATGTATTCGAACTATATTGAATAAATTATTTATTTTATCTAAATAGCTGTGTTTTATTTAAGACTTCAAATAAAAACGACAATCATTCTCAAAATAACTATATATTTTACCTGGAATTAACAAATTTACATAACAAAATAAAATACAGTCTTACAAATTTCATCAATGATAAGTACAGAGATCCAAAAGTGAAAAGAAAATTTTGAGCAACAAAATAAAAAAAGAGGCTTAACAAATTATATCACAATATACAGACACTCGCGCCCGCCCTGCGGCGAACACTTTATATGACACGATTAAATGAGTTATGAAAACTTGATACAGATTACAAAATACATTTGGATTAAATTAAGGCACTACCTAACGCATGTTAAACAAATGCTACAAAATACTCTTTCAAACGCAATCGACTAAACAAACGAACCGGTTACAGAACGAACGACTTACGACATCGATTTATTTACAAGAATTGTTTGAATCAGGCGCAACTGTGATATGTAACAGATAATATAAGTACGCGAAGTGCCGGAACACATGCAGTTAAAGAAATCATCAATCAGCACCCGATCACAAAAACTTACACTACACTTATCTGCATTTACAAGGACTTCTTTAATTTAAATCGTTTAATTGGTGTTACCATATTGCAAATCAATAAATCGATTAATTACACTTCTAGCTTCTTTACAATCAATTAAAACGACGTCTTATTTTATCAGATCATATTATAATATACATAATTTACAATCGCTCAAAATTACAATTAATGTGACAAAAATATTAAATGTGTTTGGATATAAAGGCGGGAAAAATTATATCAAACGTAAACATTTGCTGGCTAAAACGCCTCATTTCTCGGCATATGAATTTACTTTACCCTAAAAAGATAAATGCCTATTAGATCGTAATTACACACGAAAAACTAAACATTAACAATTATAATTGACTAAATATTGCGACAATTTATAATTACAACTGATTAAACAGAAATAATTTACAGGTATTACAATCTAGACATTAAAATATTTTACATAATAATATTAAGAAAATGTATTTGTGAAACGACAATGTACAATGATCTCCAATTGATTTTAACATCATAGGTTCCTTGCAATATCCATACATTAGGTGATACAATGTATGATAATGCAAGGTAACCTTTCTATTTATTAGCACCAAATGTCAAATCTATTCATTATCTATCTACTTACAGATAATAAGCGATGCTTTATTACAATGCCTATCTAAAATAATTTAACAGTTGGGTATCAAGGTAAACAAAGTTTAAAACAAAATGATTATTTTAATGTATATTTTTTTAATTATATCTGAACAAATTAAACTAAAGAAAGTCTAGCCTCATGTAATAATTCTAATGATACCTAATTTCAAGTTTTGGTTAATTAATTTAAATTACACATTTCATTTAATTAATTGTTTATAGTAAAGGGAAGATTACGGTTGTATGATCTAGAAAAATATGATCAATTTGAATTTATGGAAATGATGATAAAAAATATTGAAAGTTTTTATTTTTGAATAAAAAATGGATCCAAATAGCAACAATTCTTCATTAAATAAATAATCGCATTGAAAACTTCCTGATTTTAAGTTTGTTAAATAATTATAAATCGTATTTAGAAAGTATGAAACAGTTCTTTAAAACATAAATCAATATGTTTATCGAGCGACATCAAAATTGAATTAACACAATATTGTGTTTTACCCATGTTAATGTTTATTTTGTTGTAATAATAAGAGACGCTAACACTAGTAAGAGAGCCTCAAGGATGGAAGAAGTTTTCTAAGAGATTCTTACAAAAAAATAATAATTTAACGAGCTGCTATCAAGAATACTAACATTTTACTGACAATTATTACGTACTTCATATAGGACGGATTTTGAATGGAGTTTTTTCGATTCATTCTAATTTCTGACCATTCTTAAATCTAAAATTTTGTATTGCTTTTGGCCATTTTTTATAAATAGTCTTACTCGTAGTTTACGAGTTTGTGAGTATAGTGGTGTTATCCTTTTGACTATTACATTAAAAAAATCTTTAAATTCTAGATAACTGCTCGTTAAAACAAAACATATTGAGGTGATAAAAAAACTTGTACAAAGGGTTTTTTAAATTATATGTCATAGTCATGCTTTAAATATCTGAAATAAACATATTGAAGACAGTTGATTATGGATTTCCATATCTACATATACATAATGCATATTATAAATGGTGCTATCTACAAATAAATATAACAAAAATGGTTGCTAAATACAATAAAAAACGTTTT
>LD688955.1:5336548-5365543 GCA_003118335.3 Papilio memnon | reverse complement strand
TTGCATCACGATGTTTTCCTTCACCGTAAGAACGTCGGGTAAATTATGTACATATGAAAAATCGAAAAATCAAAAATCACATCGGTAAATGGCGGCGGGATTCGAACCCAAGACCTGTATATTGCAAGTCAAGTGCTCAAACCACTGAGCCACCGACGTTCTTAAGACAGTATACTGAATTAAAAATTACCAACATTAAATGTTTTTGGTATAAAATACAGTGGAGGGTATTAACTAGTCATAATAAATTACCACCAAACATTATATGGTAAACTATACAAGTACAGATAATACATCTGTCATGTGGTTTTAATAAGCATTACATATTGTAAACTAAGTTTAAGATGGGCATTCAGCAGGTTCACTGCGGGTGAAAAGCGCGAGTTCCACGCCTCAGCAACCCTTTACTTCCTATCGATATATAAAATTGTTTAGTGTCTTGTGCTAGAGTTTGTATGGTACTGTATAAATATGTAGGTACAAAGCTGGCGTGTTTGTATGTACCTATTGTGTGCGCGCCAGCGGTTGCAGAGGTGCAGGTACTGCCGGCACTGGATGTACATGAACACCGCGCCCCCAGTGAACCCCACGGCCACCACCACCAGCTTCGTCCAGAACGGCCACGCTGCAACACGACCACGTTGTTAACTTCCCTGCTTTATAGCTGTTGTAGTTTTTATTTGTTTTGTATACTGGCTGGCAACACTTTACACAAGGAGGATGGGTTTTTAATATTAGAATAATATATTTTTAAACTTATAAGGAATTGTATATAATAGAATGACGTTGATGGAGAGACTTCTCATCTCGACACGTACCGCGTAACATCTTTATGAATATGTAAAATAGGATATTGTATAAATGTGATTGTTTGGTACTTGAATATACTTATTAAAACCATATAAAGACTGTGTTTGAATAGCCCTACGACTCGAGAGCCCGCGGCAGCGGAAAACAACCGCCCAACAAGAGCAGCCATTATATCATTCTTACTGTTAATCATAATTGTAAAAGACGTGAAGTAATCTTTGTTTAACAAATTAATTACGGCCAGCTTCCACACCTTCCTCAAAATTACCTTACCTATTTTATATATCCCAAACATGGGCGTCGCCAGGAGAGTCAGTGTTAACATGTGCTTATCATGTATGTGAATGCTAAACTATGATGTTTACCAATGAGTCCTCTATTGACTTCTTCGACTGCGCGTTCTATGAGCACGAAGAGCGACCACATGACGCAGAGCGCGGCCACGCAGTGGAACAGCACGGCGCAGCACAGCCGGCGCCGCTCCACGCCGGACATCTCCAGCAGCCGCCACTGGCACACGCAATAACCATCTCTTTGTTACATATGAATAAGGCTGTGATCAGTGTGCAGCGCGAACTAAATCCCTGATTGATAGTTCAACAATATGGACCGCGCTTTGTCGCTCAACTTACTTTGAATAAGAGACTTCCATTGAATCAAACGACTGATTGCGCACATCATTTCTTACGAACTTTGATCTTATGATTGCCAAATACTGCCGTAAACTATCTGTTGTCAAGCCGTAGCCTATAATGGATTTAGCTTTATCACGATAGTTCTCTTCTATACAATTCGTTAATACGTTAAAAAGCAACGCAAGGAAGCAACTACAACTTATAAAAAATTAAATGAACATTTTTTGTGACGAAAACATTTTGTAGATGTAAATGAATCATGTACAAAAAGTCAAGTATAAATAAAAGATGTTTTTTTATACTAAGAAAAAGTTTTGTGTTATCTGTTAATCATACTTTACGCCTGGTTTACCTCATGCCAGTACAGTAGAAAGTTGCGATGGACTCACGTGGACTGTTCTGACTGGACTGAAGTTCATAGATAATACATACTAAATAAAGTTATACCTCTTCTATACATACTTTAGGAACTAACATAGGTGCTAAGTTATGCTAAACAAACAACATTTGACAAACACATTGCCTTTTACTTTGCAACAGGCTGATTTGTTTATAATTAAAAATTCGCTAATTTCAATGGCATGTGATGCAACGTCATAAAACTTACCTCATTGAAAGGTTTTATTTTGGTATGCATAATGAAGTTGAATTTGCACAATTCACATGATCGAGTTTCCGAGGCTGTGAGCCATTGTTGCAGGCAACTTTGATGGACATATTTTAGACTGCCTGTAATAAAAAACAAAAATATAACTTACAAAAATACAAATCTTTCCTCTTTATAATACTAGTATAGCAATCTAAATATTATAATTCAATAATTATAATAATTTATTAAATTAAAACATGTTTATTTTATGTTATTTAAATTAACTTGATACTCTTTCTATGTAAATTTGGAAGTTACGGGAGAATGAACAAGAACTAATTACTTTATCTTTCATTTGTTAATGTGTCATAATAAAACATACTAATATATTATAATTCAGTTTGGAGTTTTGTTTTGCAAAATTTTTGTTTCAAACATATAACCCATATAATAATTTACATATAAGCCACTAAGATATCATTTAATCAGCAATAAATATAAATACCACAATTATTTGTGTATGATATAAACACATATATCATACATACATACCACACCATGTACATACATCACAAGGTCAAGTTGTGTAAGCAATAAATGTAAAATGATTTATGTCAATACATTATTCTTGCAATTTGCAACCGACCTTCACCTAATTGATTTTATTTAAAAGTCAAACATAATTAAACAGAATTATCTTATGTATTGTATCTTATATAAGTTAATTGAAGGCCTTTAATTTCTTTTAATACAGTAGAGTAAGAAGTCCTTTAATCAATATGGCAGCAGTAGAATAATGGCATCTCGATCCATCCAAGAAAAAAGTTACATTTCTAAAGACTCCCATAAGACATGTAACTCTTTTCAGCAGATGGGTCTATCTGTTGCACAATGAAATCACATTTTTTTATATTTACTTGTTAATTTTTGCAATAAATTTATAGTAGAATTTCCTTGTATGTTTTAGGTCTTTGTACTAAATGCCTGCCATAAATTAAACTTTTTCCTTATATGTAACACATGATATGCACATGCCTTCAATTATAGTATTGATTTATCAAAACTGAACATTTTTATATTAATAATGATTACTAATATGGGGCCTAAAAACTTACCTTCCTGCTTGTTTATGACCTTTAAAAATTTTATTCAATATTTCTTAATTAACAAAAGAATATTCTATTGTTTTATTAATTTAATTAAAAACATTATGTAAAACAAAATCCATTATAACATTCATAGTTTAGTACCAGAACTAAAATATAAATTCATTTTACAATTTCAAACAATAGTAAAAGTAATTATTTCTAAACATAAACATAACAGCTGTGACCATTCATAACATGTCTGAATTGATTATGCCAAATATATTATCATATTATTTAAACAAATATTTCAAGGTGTAGATAAGGATTCAGATCTCACCAGAACAGTAGCATGGTGCCAGCAAAGGATTATGAGTTTCGCTCTCGCAGTGACAGATGCGACAGATGTCCCCACTCGAGTTGCTGCAAGACGTCCGGCTGCTCCCTGACCCGGCTCTGACCGCCTCCCGCACGCAGCCACCGCCACCCCATTCCCAGCTCTCGATGTCAGAAGAATTCTTCACGTTTATTAGCTGGACTGGCATTGTGTCTCCTTTTATCTATACCTCAATGCTGCTCGCCTAACATATTATACCTCGCTTACGACATTATATTATTAATTATGATTGTAATCACATTGCATATCGACAAAGCAGTCATCGGGTAAGATGTCACTTTTTCTTTCACAGAACCGATTTCTACATAACGATACCGAGGACTTTGAACACAATTTAAATAATATTAATATGCACACCCCGCAAGTTCAACACAATTAATACGATGTCTTTTTTATAGTTGGTTACTATAATATTCTTCATCCGTTCCACAACAAGAAAGACAAAAACATCAATAGCCGTAGCTGAAGTCTGAACTGCTTGAAACATAGATTATGTAAAATATAAAAACAATTTGTCACTTTATTTTCCATTCTCAATTCTCAGTAAAGATCAAAGCGACAAAGTAATGTATGCTATATTCTCTGGCAGTAAGACTTAATTTGGAATGCCAACATCCAATCTTTCGAATGAAAAAAGAGAGAAATCATTCTATAGGTCTCTTTCTTATGTTTGCCAGGCGAAATAAAAATATTGTCCTCGGTAGTTTTTTTTCAACGTGAGCGATTATTTCATTTTTAAATATTGTAATATTGTAAAACTTGAATAATATTTGAAAAAGTTTACTTTGTGAAAAGGTATATTATGCTTTGGGTTTAGATGCCAACTTTAAAATTCAAGTAAATATGTTTGAAAATAAAATGATGGATAAGCTCTTTCAGAGAATTCCAATTCCACAAATTACTATATAGGAACAAAAGTAAATAGGTAGAATTGTCTCACATGGGATCAAGATTAACAATTGAAAAGAAATAACAGTTTAAAAATCGATTTAAAAAGCTTAAACTAGCAATACTTTTTTTATGCCCATTTAATTAATTTTTCTACTTTATTTATACTCTTTGCCAATAGTCTACGATTTGCCTTTTTCTATTCTTCTCTCTCTTTGATCTTGTGGTCTGTGGTCTTGCGGCCGCGTTTCTTTAACCGCTGTTGCTTAATTTTTTTATAAAAATGGATTACCCTGTTAATATTAAGGCTGATGCCGTTACACTTGTTAGTCAATTTATTCAAACTGTGGATAAATCTTTAGCGCAAAAGTTTATCGAGAAATCTAAATTGGTAAGTGCTGGAAACCAAACCCACGTGTTTGCCCAATATATCCACACGTGGTTAATGAAATGTTTCAATCAATTTGGTTTTATTATTTTTGTTACGCATAACAAAGGACATATGGTTATCTTGCCCTCTACTTATTAAAACTGAATATATTTTCTTTTTTTCAGAAACCAAGTTCAGATAAATTACCAAACCTATGTGAAATTATAAAAGAATATATCAAGCTGAAAAAGGTTTCTGCTCTAAAGGATTTGTCCCGAGGTGCTGAAAGGTAGTTAAACCTATTATAACATTATTGTGTCTTAAAACTACGTAATTCTGTTACAATTTTTTTAATTAAGACATTTTATCTTCTAAATAAATGTATTATCTGATATGTTTAAAACATTATTTTCAGTTCTGACGATTCTAGTGATGAAGATGAAAAGCCCAAAAAAGCCGTTCAAGTGAATGGCAAGGCGCCAGTTGCAAATAACAAAAAAGAATCTTCTGACTCCGACAGTTCTGAAGATGAAAAACCATCAAAAACAAATGTAAGTATCCAATAAATAACATGTATACTAATAGTTTATTTTATAAATATGATGTTAAACATTTATATATTGAAATGCTGTGATATTATTACATATTCGTCACTACCTCTGATTATTTTTAACCATTTAGTAACTGTAAATGTTTTGATGTTGTACTTAAAATATGCAATGCTTTCCAGGCTAAAACTGTAGCACCCAAACAACAAGTAAAGAAGGCAGAATCATCAGACGATAGTGACAGCAGTGATGATGATGCCACAACAAAACCTAAGAAACAGCCAGTCAAGCCACAGCCTACTAATACCCCTAAAGTAGTTAAAAAACAATCATCCTCTGATGATAGCAGTGATGATAACAAGAAAACTAAACCACAACAAAATTCAACTGCTAAACTAAAAGCAACACCAGCAAAGCCTGCACCTGCAAAGGCTCCGGTGGCTAAGAAGGAATCATCAGACAGTGATGATAGTAGTGAAGATGAAGAGACTAAAAAGCCAGCACCAAAACAACCTATAAAAGCTGTTCCTGCTAAGAAACAGGAGTCTTCAGATGATAGCGATGACAGTGAAGATGAAAAACCTAAACCTCCACAAAAAGCTGTGAAAGCACAAGCAACTCCTGCAAAGAAACCAGGTAAAGTAGAAACTCCGAAAAAGCCGGCATCCTCAGATGACAGCGACAACAGCAGTGATAATGACAGTAAAAAGAAGCCCAAAGTAGCCCCTAAAGCTCAAGTCTCAGCGGCAGTAAAAACCACACCTAAGAAACCAGCTTCTTCATCAGAAGACAGCAGTGATGATGAAAAGAAACCTTCGCAAAAACAGACTAAACCAGGTATTGCAAAACCAACTCCAATTAAGACACCTGCTAAGGTACAGACGCCGAAAAAACAAGCAGCATCCTCTGAAGACAGTGATGATGATAGTAGTGATGATGCCAGTAAAAAGAAACCCAAAGTAGTCCCTAAACTTCCAGCCACACCAGCTGTCAAAGTAGCGCCTAAGAAACAGGCTTCTTCATCTGAAGATAGTGACAGTAGTGATGATGATAAAAAGCCAGCCCAAAAGCAGGCCAAACCAGCCATCGCTAAGCCTGCAGTGTCTAAGCCCACTCCAGTCAAGAAGCAAAAATCATCTTCAGAAGACAGTGATAGTGAAGACGAAAAAACAGCTAAAAAGCCAGCACCTAAGGCTGTACAAAAACCACCGGCGAAAAAGGAATCTTCGGATGACAGTGATAGTGAGGATGAAGCTCCCAAGGTGTCGGCCAAAACACCAGTGAAACCTGCCGCAACAGCCAAAGCACCAACACAGGAGTCATCTGAAGATGATAGCAGTGATGATGATGCTCCTAAAAAGACTCCTGCACAAACACCAAAATCTAAACTGGCTAAAAAAGATTCTTCAAGTGAAGATAGTAGTGATGATGAGCCACAAGCCAAGACAGCGAAAGAAGCAGCTGAATCGTCAGATGACAGTGATGAAGATGGTCCACCTGCTAAAGTAGCAAAGAAGGCAAAAACTGAAAATGCACAGGTAACATTTTTAACTAACCTTTTGTGAACTAAGCTTACTTGGATTTTTAAAAATTGGTGTTCTAAGAATATTATTCCTATTTAATAATTATAAATGAAATTCAACTAAGTAAAAGATTTGACATTTAAACATTGCAATATTTTTACATGAAATTATTTATTAAAAAAAAACGCAGTATTATTAACTTTATTAAAAAGTTGTTTGGCCAAAAAATCAAATTGTTTTATCAGAATTTCTCTCTTATAAATTGTCTAATTTTTAGGCTACAGAAAATGGCTTCCAAGCTGGTAAAAAAAGAAAAGCATCAGGAGGTGATCCCACACCAGCGAAAAAACCATATAACAATTTTGTAAAGGTAAGTTATTAAATAAAAGTATGCTTTAGTATGTAAAATACAGTGTTAGTCACTATCTACTATTCCTAACTATAATGACAATTTAAAAAGACACATGTACAAAAATAAGTTCAGGGAAATAGATATAACTTATGAAGCAGTTCCATTTTTCACATAAGATAAAACTGCTGTTATTTGACTACAGATGATCAAAGTAATAAATATAAAAAAATGGGAAATGTTGATCTACACTTATTATCACAGCCAGCATTATTTATACTTTTTGGCTTGTTGGGTATTATAGCTAGTGCAGTAGCATGTAGCAAACTAGAAACTTCGTGCTTAGATAGTTTTGCAATTTTTTTTATTCATATTTCATGGCAAACCATAATTTAGTACAAAAAAAGAGTAGTGAGGTATAACTACATTAGTTGTTTGATTCTTATCTTTTTGGTAAATTGTAATTTCTTATCGCTAATGTATCTTATAGTTTTATATGCAAATACAAGTTGATATTTCTTCAATTTGTACCATCCAATGTTTTAGGGTACAAAAGTAGTTTCCACACCCAGTGAGAGGGACACTGAAGGAGATTCAAATGCAAATAAAACCACCCCATTCAGACGCGTTGCTACTGAAAAAGTAGAAGTGGACCCTAGACTTAAGGATAATTCATTTGAAGCTAAGGTAAATGCCCCAAAATTTTCAAAGCCAAGGCAACTCCATGTTTGTTCACGGATACGACAAACTTATAGCACAGTGGCTTATAATTTCGGGCATTTACTTTAAGTCATAACATTGAGTTGTCTTGGTATTAAAACTAACGTATCTCTCGATCAGGAGGGTGAGGAGCAAGAAGAAGAAGATGAAGTTGATGGTTCACCACATCACAACTCCGGAAGAGGCGGGTTTAATCGTGGCAGAGGATTTAACGATAGGGGGGGCAGGGGAGGTTTTAGGGGTCGCGGAGGTTTCGATAGAGGCGGTAGGGGAGGCAGAGGCGGATTTGGGGACCGTGGGGGTAGAGGTGGATTTGGTGACCGTGGGGGCAGAGGAGGATTTGGCGACCGTGGGGGCAGAGGTGGATTTGGCGACCGTGGGGGCAGAGGCGGATTTGGTGATAGAGGTAGGGGAGGCAGGGGTGGCCGCGGGGGCGACAGGGGTGGCCGCGGGGGTGACAGAGGCGGTCGCGGCGATCGTCATTCTTGGGGAGGGGATAGAGGAGGCTTCAACAAAGGTGGATTCAATAACAGAAAAAGTTTTGATGGCGGAGACAATAATTCTCAAAACAAAAAAATAACATTTGACTAAAAGGGTAAGATGTGTTTTATAAACGTACATTGCATGTCAAGTATTTAATTCTCATCAAACATTTTTATCAAAAGTATATTGATCAGCTTTTTTACAAATGTAGGTAAAGTAGAAAAAAAATAATCTTGCTTGTTGTTAAAAAGTTACTCATGCAAGGCTTTTCAATTTACCTTTGTAGTTGTTACATGTCCTGTGTTAACTAAGTATAAAACAAATTATAAGTAAAGATTTAGAATGATTTAGTTGTGTGATTATTGAAAGTGTATTTTGTTGACAGAGCGGAGCTCGCGGGTCATGGGGTGAGCGTGCGAATCACGACTTGAAGAACACGCGAGGCAAGTCTTTCAAACACGAGAAGACCAAGAAGAAGCGAGGCTCGTACCGCGGCGGTGCCATCGACACAGGGGTCCATTCTATTAAATTTGAAGATTAAGTGATGTCATTTCTGTTTATATATCTACGGCGTTTTCGTTTCTTACGCCTCATCTGTTAAAACGTTAGTTTCGCAGCTCGTTTTGGAACTCTTATAGATTTAAGTTTTCAGTTGACGACAAATGTGATGTTTCCTATGTAATTCGTTAGGCATGGACTGGTACTTGTTATGTACTACATAATGTATGTATTTTATAGTATTATTCATTTTCTATGATTCCGTTTAGTCACAGTTTTAGTTTATTAATTCTGTTTAATATATTGTATGTGCTTGTAATGTATACAAAATATATTTTTGTTTAGGTAACATTACCTAAATTCAAGATTTACATTGCCTAAATTTTTATTCACTATTTCGCCTCAATATGTTTGTATTTTAATTTTAAGACTATTTTTAGTTTAAGCTAGTTTTTTTTTTAATTCTGTAAATAAGTTTATTAAGTTAAGATTGATTTGTGGAGAGACCTTTGTGGTTTAGTTTCTTTAGGATCATCTTCAAACAATATGCTATAAATAAATTTCATTATTACGAATACTGATGCTTTTATTAAATGGTAGAAATCCCACATATAATAACTTTTCCAATCATGTTTCATACTAATGTTATAAATGCGAAAGTTAGATGGATTGATGTTAGTTTGTAGCCTAAACGGCTGAAGCTGATTTCGATGAAATTTTGTATAGATGTAGAGGATAGTCTGGAAGAACACAGACTACTCACTTTTGATTTTTTTTTAAATTAATTTTATATAAATATAAAACTTATTAATAACAACTGTTAGAGCAAATTTAAAGATATAGTGGAAGTTAGGTTTGTTTAACCAACTAGAGTGATCAGAGGCGCCAACATCCGATTGAAAAATACAGCAACACATAACAGCCAATGTATAACAATGGAAACAAGTTCTTCAGTGTTTCCATAAGTAAACGATGATACCATGTTGAAATAACTTTGGGTGTCAATTAAAAAAAACGGCGGTGTCTAAAATAATATTGTGTATGTCATAATTTACTCTTACTAAATCTCACGTACTAAATATGCTGGTTCGAGTCTGTTAATTTACAAAACCACCTCCTATGCAAAAAATAGACGTCCTTTGTCTTTAATTTTTTATTCTATACAGTAATTACTCTTTGAAAGTCGGCTGCATTTGACATCTGTCACTGTGAGACAATTGAGAATGTTTGAGACTGTTTTTCTTTATCGTTGTTTCAAATGAATTACATAATTGAACATTAAAATGTTAAGAATGCCTTTACAAATCCTGCGTTGCCGATCAATGGGCGCTATAAACTCCTCGAATTCTAAAAGTTTTAAAAATTTTGGTCATAAAAAACAACCTTTGCCAACTGTTACCATATTATGGCATGGATACTTAACATGTATGTTTATCGGTCTTTGCGTTAATTGGAAAAGGTATATATAAAATACAAAATCATAATAAAGGTGAACGTGTAATTATTTTGTTTTTCGCATTATAAAATTTTCGATATTTTTAGAGTTGGCAGTTTTATCTTTGGTGAAGAAGTGGAACAGCCTACTTCAACCGAGTAATATACTTTATAGAGGGTGTAATATAAAGTGGTTCATTATACGGCTAATCTTAGAAGCTGCTGGAACGATTTCAATTCTTTTAACATTATTGGCCATAGTAAATTTTACAAGATACTGTAAATAAGCAATAAGAATTACCTACACAATTAGTAAGTACTACCATCATTTACCATAGATATAAGCACTTTCCATTTTATACTACAGTTTAATTTTTTTTCTTTTCAGTGTAATTATATTTTTTTCATTTGAATTATAGAAAAGGCACCTTTTACATTAATTTTGTTCATTATGACTACTACTAGCTATTATAGAGATATTGAAAATAGAATATGGTATATGTACATGTAAGAGTTTAGGAAAGTGTAAATAAACTTAAATGAGATCTAGAAATATTTGTTTTATATTTAGACTATCAGAAATCTACATTAGAACTGAAAATAAACCAAATCTCATTATATGGATTCTTTGTTTTATTTAAGTAGATGTGAAATTGTTCTACAATGGAAGTAAAACAGAATTGAGAGTGCCCAATGTGAAATCACAGTGATCATCATCAGATGTCTACATTTATAAAGAGCAAGTAATCCCTTTTATGATGATTATGGGCAGCTTTAGAACTTCAATAAAATACAGATGTACCAATTAGTTTGTGCCAGTCTCATTTTGAATAAAGGAATAAGAAATTTTAAGATAAAAAAGAAGGGATAAATGATATACAAAATACACAAAATTAAATGAAACAAAATTAGAATAAAATACTTTATTAAGCTCACATAGTTCTTGCATTTTACACTAAAAGTGGTATATGATATATCTAAATAAATAGTTTTAAAATAACGACAATTAATTATGTAATTAATGCTAAATAATAAACCTCAGATGTAAAGTTGTATCTTCTACATTTCTTTCGTTATAACAAATAACTTAAAATATATGTATGTAAGTGACATTAAAATGTAATTAAGATATTCATACAAGTTGCATATTTCTTAGTATCTAACTAGTTCAGTTGGTGCACCAATTATGTATTTTATGTCTAATGTAATTTTTCCGTCAGCTGATTTTTATTGCTACTGTTAGGGTTAGTAACAGTTTATTGTAACATTCCGAAAGCTGTGTACAAAGCCTTATATTTAAATTAGAAGAAGTGAAATATCACATCATCGCGAGCAATTTTAGCAAAGTGAAAAGCACCAATCTGTTAAGTTGGAACATAGTGACACAAAGTGGCATTTGTTACATGTTTTTATTATGTACATACATCTTTTGTGATTCCTTTTTGACTAATTGAATTAGACTTTAAAAACGTAATTTGAAATTTCTTTGATTATTTTCCTTGACTAGTATAATACATGCGTACAATTTTTTCATAACAATAATATAATTTATTTCTTAATGCCATGGTGATTTTGTTTTATATATTGATAAATAAGGTTATATACAATTAAAAAGAAACACAAAATCGCGGCGTGGTAATGCATCGGCATGTTGCGTATAGCGCTTACAACTCCCGAACGTTTTGCTTTGACACTGTTTACTTTGAGAGATGATGGTCCAAACTCTTCGACTGCAATATATTTTAATGACGATTCCTTTACATTGTTATTATTGTTTGTTATATTTCTCTCGTTTTTCTGGGTGTTAATATTGTTTTTATGTATTACATCTTCCTTAGTCTCTCTTTCTTCGTCTAGTTTAGGCGGTTGTGAAATGATTTCGGTACTATTTTCACAACATACATTCAAACTTTCTTGCAAATAGCTATCGATTTTAGTTAACTGTTCAGACACAATTAAATTTGCCAAAGGACTATGAGCTCTTTTAAGTGGCTCGTCGAACTTAACATCAATAAAGTTCATTTTATCATTCCAATAATTTAAGTTATCGGTTTTCGTGTTAGAATGTTCTTTTAATAATGTTTTAATTATTTTGTAACTTTGTAAATCTTCGTAGTCGTTACTAATTATTTTGATTGGTGTCATCGGTCTATTAACTGGTGTTAGTGGACGATCGAAAGGTGTTGTTGGACGATCAAAAAATGTTATTGGAACATTCAGAGGTGTTATTGGACGATCAATAGGTGTTATTGGTCTATCAAACAATGTTGTTAGACCATCAACAGGTGTTATTGGCCGATCGTAAGGTGTTATTGGCCGATCGAAAGGTGTTGTTGGACGGTCGATGAGTGTCATTGGAACTTTTAGAGGGGTTATTGGCCGATCAATAAGTGTTGGACAAATAACCGGTGTTCGCGGTCGTTCGATAGTTAATTTTGTAGCTTGCTGGGGTCCGTCTAGCTCAAAGGATATTGGTGTGAATTTTACTTTAAAGACGTCCTCGTTGGTGATAGTTTCAGTTTTGACGATATCATCGACGTAGTCTTTATTGCCGTGCGCATCGCTTGACTCCGATACATGGGGCGTGTCGACTACATCGCGACGCGTCGAACTGTGCATTCGATCGACTGTTACTTTGCTAAGTAACTTGCCATCAGAGCTTCTTATGTCGGAAAACAGTCCTCCATCGAAGTGGAGGGGTGTTTCCAACTTCCTAGTCCGTTGCGGCGGTGTTTCTATGTCAGGGAGTATAGAGGGAGAAAGAGAGACGGGTCGGAATACAGCGGTGGAGTAAACAGTGTCAGAGTTGTACATTATTTGTTGGGGATCGTTAACGGGCGTGTATCCTGCAGTAAGGTCGGCCCGCTCTGGCGAAGAAACTCTGTCCCTCGAGATTCTTCTTGCACACCTGTAATGAACATAAATGCCAATTCCAAGGATTAACGTTAAATAAATAGGGTAGAGTAAGTACTATAAAACAAATATTAACAATTTATAATAAAAATTACACAGAACATCTACGTTAATAAAATCCAAGACTCATATTGAAATTAGTTAATAACAATTAAAACATTACAATAATATTATCAGTCTTGTTGTCGCTTTAATTTTATGCAAAAACAAAGTATATTGTTGCATTATAAAGTATTTATAAATTATACATACATAAAATAGCCAAAACAATCTACTTTAATGATATTTCACTCAGCTCTAAGCATTGTCTAAAAGCGATTTCGGACGGGTACGCTAAAATCTACAGTAAAACAACCTTCCAAGAACTTTGGGAAGGTTTAGAACTTCAAACCGGACATATACATACAAGTTAATCTAGACATAACATGGTACAGGGCACACTGTTGGAACACGCACACAATTTACAAGGTTAATTCAGGAATCAGTTCAGTGTGGGAGCGTATGACGAGCTTTGTTTTACTGAAATGCGCGAAATTTCGTGTCTAATGTGAAGATATTTCTTCGTATGTAATCAATAGAAATAATTATGATTGTGATAATTGTGTGGAATTCGTTTATTATTTCGGTACGGACTGTGTGCATTTTCAAGATGCAATTATAATACTAAAACAAAAATTTTATGGAAGGCAATGTGAGACAATTATAAAATGTAAATGGAATATTTAAATCAAACTGATACTTACAGTTTTGACTATTTTATGTAAATGTTTATTTTTATTTCAAATGCAATGTTTTTAATTCATTTTTTTAATCGAGTGTTGCAAGTAATAAATAATAGAATTTAATAAGTCTTGCAAGTATAAATATTAACAAGTAATGTTATTGAATTTAATCACGATACAGGTATACGTTTAGAATCGTTCGGTAACATTAGTACGCTGGCATCATACGCACCGTGCAGTTGAAGCACTGACTGTGGTAGTTATTGTTGAGCGCCTCGACCCACCTGTCGCCCGCCTCCACGGGGAAGCCGCAAGCGAAACATTTCGTTGTGAAAAGCTCGTTCCAGTCTGGAAGACATCAATCCACATATGTCTACATGATAACAAGACACGGAATAAATTCTTTCAATCAACACAGCATAGCCTGAACGGAATTAATTATAATACATTTTTTTTTTCGGAGAAATTAATATAACGCGGGAACAGTTGTTGTGTTGTGTTGGTTAGTAAATAACTTACCTGCTTCACAGTAAGGCAAGCCGTCCTCTAAGAAGAACGGATTGTTACCGAACAACTTGCCGCAGTACACGCAGTTGAAGCACTCAGGGTGGAAGTGTTTACCGATCGCATTCAAACAATCCTGCAACGTCGCAACGAAATCTTACTTAACTATGAGTTAGCATAACGAGCAAGAAATGTCAATTACAGCATTGCATTGCAAGAAACATTTCTAAGAGAATCAATTCTAACTGCCACGTTTAATATCGTTAATTGTTTACTATTTAGTATTCAAAATCTAAATACACTTCCTTAGTAAGCTATTAAGGACCTTGAACAGAATCTTATGTAACCATTAAACTACTTTAAATCTAAATGATGGCAGTTCCAAATTGTTTCAACTTACACCCTTGATCTTGGCATGACACTTGTCGCATGCGGGCGCGATGTACTGCTCGAAGCAGAACTCGCAGTAGAGCTGGCCGCTCTCCTCTACGAAACCGATGTCTTGCAGCGGGCGGCGGCATGTCGCGTTCACGCACACGAAGTGCTCCGGGCACCAGATGCGGCCCAACGCCGTTATAAATGGACCCCTACAAACAGCAGACATTAGTAACGAATTAAATTTTTGTAGCGGAAATTAATGTTGTCGGTTAATATTATTGTTTTAAACATATACGAGTAAAACCATGCTTTCACGAAACGCATGCATAGAAATTTTAAGATTCTTACTTTATTTTCGTAATAAATTAATTTAAGTTAGTAAATGATAGTACCTTGTTATAGCTTTCTCACAAATGTGGCAAACCGGATACTGTCCCTCGGCTACGTCCACTGACGTCATCGTACTCAATGGACGTTGAACAATACGAGAATCTCTTCGACCGTCATCATTTCTGAATTTCTTTTTCTCCCTGCGTTTCACCACTGTTTCGGTTTCTGTATTGTCCGTCTTAGATTCATCGTCGTTATTTTCGAAGCTGCTTGCTACGCTTTCGTCAAGTTTAGGAGATTTAAATGTATAAGGTATATTGTCGTACAAATTATTTGGCAATTTCTTTGTTATTTCTGCTGTAGTTTTCATATCGTTTTTACCGTTCTCCGCCGTTGGTGATTTGCGAAGGGAATTAGTTTGGTTCAGTTCTGACCAACCGTTAGTATGTTTGCTTTTTATTTCATCCGAATGGTTAGTATCCTCGATCTTTTCAAAAAGTTTTCGTTTGCTTAAAGTATTGGAAAAGCTGTTTTCATTTTTTATTTCCGTCTTGTATATATCTTGATTTAAGGTATTCATTCCGTCAAGAAACGAGGACTTTTCGAAACTAGACTTTTTTCGTAACGTATTGCCATTGCTTATATTAGTTTCAGACTTTTCCTTGTACATGTCATCGCTGCTTGAATAGTCACTTCCATTTGATGATTTTTCTGAATTGTTCAATGATTGCAGTATGCTTAAAGTCAATAAATTAGTGTCGGAATTTTTTAATGGATAGTCGGTTTGTTTCTTTGGGATATGCATGTTCAATGTATTTAAGATTGTTGGGCTCGGGGGATCGAATGTCGGCACGGGAGTGTTGGGTATGGGAGGGGGCACAGGTGGATAGCCATTATTATCATCGATGAACAATGGTGACGATGTGGTTTTATTAAGGAAATTATTTTCAGGTGTTTTACACACATCATCAAAACTCTTGTTCAATGGTCTACGTAACGTGCTTTCGCGACTATTGTTTTCTGATAAAATAGTATCTGAATTGAGAGGATGTTTGGTCACAACGGTATCTTGAATTTTATTTGCCATGCTCTGAATGTGATCGGCGGGTTTTATTTTCCTTTGAATGCCAATTTCGTATCCGTTGAGTGCCATTTTTGCCATTTTTCTAATAAGTCTCTCCTCAGCTTGGCTCTTGAATTCAGTTTTAACCGGACTGCCCTGAATCTGCGTATCGTTAACTGTTAGAAAAAACAAAACACAAACATTTATACAAAAGGCATATTAACAAATAAAGTTAGGTGCTATTTTAAGGGAATTAAATGCCTAAAAACAATCAAACTATGTTATGATATAGCTAGAAAAGACAAAACATCATGCAGCACGCCAAACGACAGTCACAGACTTTTGCTATCGAATCACCTAACGTTCCCATTGCAGGAACCGCAAAGAGGCACGCGAGAGCCTGGCAGTACGGCTTTGTTCAAGACTCCCCTGCCTCGTTTTGGCGCGGACGAAACCCCGAATGTTTTGCCGCGAGCGGCGCCTCCTACACTCGAACCTGTCGACGGGGTAGGATCACACACTGGAACTTGGTTAGCACCAGAAATTGAAGGAAGTGGTTTATAAAACTCGGATGGTCTGTTAACGGTAGCGATAGATTCATTAGTAATATTAGGTGGCGAAGTTTCGTGGATGGCTTGTAAATTCATTACAGGCGGTGGGAAAACTTGTCTGGAGATGTTAGATGGTCGAATATTAGAATCGATTTGTTTTTGATACGAATCGCAGGAAATCGAACCCCCCTTCGTAATTTCTATGACCTTAGCAGTTTGCATTTGTTCAAATTCCTCAAATGTTTTTTTCGAAGTGTGGACCGTGGTATTTCCATATTCAGCCACATTTTGCGACTGCATCTGTTTTTGACCATAATTTTGATTAATCATAGAATCTTCTTTGAAACTAAGATTTCCCTTGTCATATTTTTCTATTTGATGTCCTGATTTTGAACCTCTTGATTCGTATACAACTGATTGTTCTGGAGCTCTTTGTGCACTGAATGTTGAACATACGCTTGTTTGAAAGTCTCTTTGGCTGTCGTCATGGTCTGTTTTTAAATTTGCCGGAGCTAGATGCTGACCTTGTTGCATCTGTGAAGTGGGATCTTTAATACGAGGTGCGTGTGCTTTTAAATTACTGGTTTGAAGTCCTTGTCCCGGCGAACGTGACCTTAACATAGGTGTTGACGAACGGCTAGCTTCAGTACTCGATGGCTCATACACCTGACTTTTGGGAGCAGTATGTTCTACTGTTACTAGATTCATTTGATAATGCGGGATGATAGGAGCAGGCTTATTGATTAAACTGGGTGTAGTAGGTCGACTCCGAACTGGAGAATTTCTAGAGGCCTCGTCGACGACTGGCTGGAAAGTGGGATAGGCCAGATTATCCTTCTGCACAGATGATCCTTGATGAACCGGATGTCTAATTTTTATTGTGCTAGCAGATGTGTTCCGATGTTCTGGCATGGTGCCAAACTGTGAAATAATTTGCGAGGAATTTTCATTAGAACGAACCATGTTATTCGTCACTTGAGAACAAAAAGCAGGTTTAACAGAGGTTAATGTTGAAGTCTCTGTTTTATCCCGTTGCTCGAAATAACTTTGTGCTGTTTTAACAGATGAAAAACCTTGTACATTCATGTTGCTAGTAGTTGTTGCAGTGAAATGATCTGATTCTGTTTTAGCTTTCATCATTTCATATTTTCCCTGAGTCTGTTGTTCAATACTTGAATGATTTGGTCCAGCTTCCGCAGATAAATTAGAAAGGTTAGCGAACTCTTCAGGTGTCGGTGGTGGAAAAACTTGCTTAGCCACTGGTTTAAATGCTGAGCGCGTTTCTGATGAACATTTTATTTTCTTTGTGTTCTGTTGCATTACGGGTTGATTAACTTCTTTTAGGTGGCACGACTCAAATGCGTTATCCACCTCGCTGTGAGATTTAAAATCTGGCAACGGAGTAGTTTCTGTATAAGGTGATATATGATATGTTTGTAAATTTGTAGAACCTAGAGAATTATATGGTCTGTCTGGAGCTATTGTTAGTGCATCTCTCAGGGAACCGCGCACTATAGACGGTTTTTGTTCAATATTCTTAGAAGAGACATTTTTCTGGGAGTTTGATTTCTGAGACCGCTGCTCCACAGACGATTGTGATTGCACTGTTTTATTTGACACTTTGAATGATTTATTATCAACTTTTGGTGGATTCACACGTTTTATTTGTTGCTCCATTGGATTTAACTTATTCGATTGGGTGTGTACATTTGACTCTTCTGATAAACTCTGCATGTGGCCCGTGTTAACACTCAGTAGATCGGTTGCTTGAACCGAAGGTAAAGGCGAATATGGTCTCTCGGGAGCTATTGTTAAAGCTTCTGTCATAGAACCTGTAATATTCTTACTAATTTTTCTCTCTCGTGTTTCCAAATGTGTTTGTTTCTCGAAGTTACTTTTCACACTAGAGCTAGTTTCTGATTGTTTGGCAGTCGTCTGTTGTATAGTTCCTTTGTCTGGCACTAATTTACTTTTAATTTGGAGTTTATCTGATCCTACATTTGTAATGCATTGTTCCTCATTAAACTTGGAAGCTTGATTCGAATGAGTTTTCATAAAATTTTCTGACATAGACGACTCCTCTATAGTATTTGCCAATTTAGAGTTATTGATCATACTCTCTAACTTTTCATCGAAAGGTAAAGGAATAAATACTTTTGGGTTTATCTGCGATTCATAAACGCATATACTTTGATTTTGAGAGGAAGCGTGTTCTGTGAAGGACTGGATGCTGCTCTTGGTTTCTTGTATGAGACCGGACTGCACAGACTGAACCATGGAGCTGGATTGAGATGAGGTTGTAGTGGCTGTAGACATGGTGGCCGCACTGAAGGATACATTGGACGATAAAGCCGTTTGCTCAGACGATACTGTCTCAGAACAAGTTTGTTGATTACTGATCATCTCTGACTTCCCTGCACTTTCGTTTTTAGGATATACGTCCTTATTATCTTGCGCGAATGATCGTTCAATGGATTTCGGTCTGACGTCAGTTACGTCATCGTCAGGGGGGTTCGGTGGCGGTGGCCAAATAATACTTTTAACATTTTGTGCTATTAGTATTTGATTATTCACAAAGGTTAGAAATGGGGAGGAAGAAAATAAATGAAAAGAAAATTAGTTATTTTGATATCAAAATGAATTTAAAATAAAATGCGTAAATACACTGATAATAAGAGTGTTTAGGAAGCGGGAATGTTATCTGATTGTAGATACCATGTATATGACGTATTATAAAGAGTGACTGAGTGCCAGGATGGAGTTATTTTAATGCTGCGACTGATATTGGCTGGCCGTTTAGCGCAAACATTTATTTTCTATTTATTTTTGTATATAGCTATAAAAAGCCGATCAGCAGCTATTTATATGTCTCTGTCTTTAATTACCTTTAAAAATGGAACCTGGGCCCTCTGTCGAAAATAAATTACAATTTTATATTTTTTTAACCTTGCAAAATTATTTAATAAAAAAACCGGTCGACCTCGGCGCATTACAAAAAAACAATCAATTGCTGCCAAAATAAAACCACCGCGGTTTTGCCGTTATTATAAATTTCAATTCAATTTACTTTTTACTTTTGCCGAAAATGTAATATTGCAAAAACAATACGTAATGATATAATATATATAGACAATGTTGTATGTACACAATGTATTAATGCGCATACGAAGATGTAACATGAAATTTTAAAAATTACAAATTTCTCCAGACCTAGACTAGACAATGATTTTTCTCAGGTTATCTAAAATTTTTAAAAGACAATACTCGTTTGTATAAAAATTACAATTTTGTGCAGTTTGTCTGTTCTATTATATAAAAATATATATCGGATTGAAAATATAATAAATCGAAATAAAGAATACAAATATCAATCCTTAATCTGGTATCCCTAACATGTCAATATGTACCTATAATATATTAATATGTTTTGGGTATTCATTTAAATATGTAAAAATATATTTTAGTAAATATTAGCAATTTTTTACCGTATAGAGTATGTTTAGTAGTTCTAATATGCGTAAATATAAGTACATATATATGTTTATATGATGACTATGTAACAGAACTCTTCTCATTTCACTCTTCGCTGTCCACCTTCTTCATTACTTTCTGTTTAATAGTCGGTCGTCTGGTAGAGAATGCTTCTAGGTAATAAACCCGCCTTTCGCACTGCGCATAATCAATTTTTAAATATATAAATAAATATAATTAATAAAAATTTAAATTATTTCGTTGTTAGTTAATCAAATACTTTTATCAAACCTAATAGACGACAAATCCTTGAAGGTTCTACTTAAAAAAATCAAAACCAAAGAAGAAACCAATTTTTTAAAAATTATTTAATGATACTAATTAAATTTTCTTGATTTTAAATTCTGCGAGTGCAACAACGCGAGTTAAGTATTAAAATAGTAAACTTATACAAAAACTCTCAACTACTTTATTTACTGTGAATGGACAGAATTTTTAATAAACATGTTGAAGGTGTTCTGACGACATCAAGTATGCTTGAGAAAGGATACATTTTTTAATTTGTAAACGTATATCTACGTGACAGTTGTACGTTTTTTTAAACGAGTTTAAATTAGTGAGTAATATATTGTATAGAATGGTTTGTTTGTGTGTGTACATTATATAGCAAATGTGACTCGCTTACTGGGCGCGGGCGCGGGTGCAGAGATGGGCGCTGCGGCGAAGTGCGCGGGTGCGGGCGCGGGGGCGGCGAGCGGGCGGGCGGGTGACAGCGGCGCCGAGCGCGGCGACAGCGACGGCGAGTACGCGGACCCCAGCGACGAACCGAACGGCTTCGGACCCGAGCTCGACAGGTTGCTTGACGGCTGGAAATAAATAATAATGAGTATACGCCCATAACCTACGTCGATAAGTAGAATATAACAGATATTTTTTATTAGATTTGGCAAATTTACATCTTCGCAAGGCGTTTTACTAGTCTACTCTACCAAAAACACTGGGATTCTACAAATAAAAAAATGGCGAATGTTTCTTTCCCTCACAAATACGAATTTTCAGGATTTATTAGGTCCATTTCCCATTCCTTGACAATCATATTATATATTTGATAACATTATTTGGATACTTACGCTGAACATGGAAGAAGATCCATTGGTATAGTTGTTGGTGGCGAGCGGGGGCAGGGGCGTTGAATACGTGTTTGTCGGTACTCTGCCGCCGCTACAAATAAACAAAACATTACAATAACACAAAGTAACTAGGATAATCACTTTAGGTGAAGTGAAACTACACATTCGTTGTTGACCTTTGAAGAAAACTTGAAACATTATATTAAAGAAACATTATTTTCGGAAAAGTCTAAAGTCTTGTATATGAGTGTATCTTACGGTGGCACGGTGACAGGCTCGAGGTTGGGCGCTGGCGGGTTCTGGCGCGCCACGAGCTTGGCGTGAATGTCGCAGTACAGCTTGCCGTTCAGGTTGTAGTAACCCTGGTTCTTCAGCGAGGAGCCGCACGTCGAACACTTAAAGCACTCCACGTGCAGGTTCTTGTCCTTGATGCGCACGAACACGCCGCTACAAACACAACACTATACTCATCACAATCAACAACTTACTAAATTTTTGTTCAGAAGAACGTTGAGCGTATGTTTTGTAAGTATCGCAAGATATAATAAGAATGGAAGTGGATTTCTGTATGATTTTTAAAAATGCGAAAGTATACCTTTACTATAAGCTCCAATTCAATGAAATAGCATGGCTCTTCTTCGCCGGACGTGTACAATGTACCTCCACGTGGGAAAATATTTTTTTTGACTTATAATTAAACAAACATGCTCACCTAATCTAGTGCGATGTCGCTATTCATCAGGCATAGAGTGCGCGACTACTAGTATACACGATGCGAGTGATGACATGCTCAGTGTGACTACCTTCATATTTACTTTGATTTAACAATTATCTAAGAGATGTATTTGATGATGAGTTTTAAGTTAATGAGATACTATGAATATACAGCGGTTAATACTAGCACTAGTGTTTAACATGTAATTGTGCTTCTCGGTTAGAAAGCACAGAGCTTAACTACATTAACTACTACACAGATCGACACGGTTGCAACAACGCAAGGCATTCCTCGTACGCCTCTTACGTAATGTGGCGACTACAGTCGGAGCAGAGAGGAGTGTCGGTAGTGACGGCGGCGGGGCGCTGTAGCGAGAGGCTCAGCGGCAGGCTGGGCCGGTGCGCCGGCTCCGGCGCCAGATGCTGCGGCGTCGTTGACCGTGCCGCCAGGGGCCGCGCGACCGGCAACACGTGCAGCGCGCTCGGCGAGCCGGCGCGGCACACGCTCGCGCGTGAGAAAACCTGACACGCCTCTGCCGACCCGCAACAATCCATTACAGTATCAATTCTTACCTACTTCCACTCTTCTATAATAAAACATTTCAACCAAATGACGCTGACATGCCAACCTGTAGACGTTTTTCTTGGCCAAGTACGACAACTAATCAGACGTTAAATAAAAATCTCCTAGAGACAGAATATTCGCGAATTAAACCGTAGGCCATTCAACCGTATCATGGGTATCGAAAAGCCAAGACTATAAGAGAGCACCGTGCGATGTTTGCAACCGTGTCGGGCATTTTTTGTCCGGCTTACGTGATGAGACGTTCGCACTCCTCGCAAATGTTCTGTCCGGGCGGCAGGCCGCCGGTGTTGAGCGGCGCGTCGGGCCTAGTGACGGGCGCGGACACGTGCCGCAGTCCCGACACGGGCGCGGGGGACACGGGCGCGGACGCGGGCGCGGGTGCTCCGCCTACCTCTACTCGTAACCCAATTTCGAAAAGACGTATTAATTTCTAAATTAGCGACAGTACTCGAATTCATAAACCCCCCATGAGCTGATTATTATTAAAATATCGCCCTCGGGTATTCACTATTTCGTAGGTTTAACGAAAATGTATGCAACCAACATTGATTAATAGTATGGCGAGCTTTCAACAATTGTGTTGAGTGATTTTACCTGGTTCTGGGTCATTCTGCTCCTCTTGCAAAACCTTAAACACTGCGCTCTTTTCAGCATCGTAAGTTTTCTCATTCTTCTTGAAATTGACTCTGTGGTAGCACAAATACAAGTTTGTTACAATACCATTCTGTTTCGATAGTAGACCAAACCACAACATTGCGTCTTTATTGTGGTAATCGTAACATCTGTTTAACAACAATATCACTGCCCCATTCATTATCTTAAAAAAAGCGTCATAATTATGTTCTTTTATAGGTGTCAAGACTATTGAAATACCGCGGGAATATTCAGTATTATATTTATTACCAGAATTTATTAAAAAGCAATGTTACCCGAGCACGCCGCCGGCCAGCACTTCAGTCTGCGCGGAGAGAGTCTCTGCGATAGTCTTGTCGCTATACATGGTGACAGGACTGTTGTACTGCTTGTTCACCAGTCCTTTGCCAGAGTCCGTGCCGTTCATCTGGAAACAAAAAAGACTGCTCTTAAAAGAAAAACAACAGATTGAAGTTAGAAAAATAACATAACGTCGGCGGAGTGAATCCGAGTGATGTAAATATAAAACATTGCTGGCAGCGCTAATCTCTGGTATTGGAGTAAATAAAGCGCATTAGTACGTAACACGTATCCATAGATGTTATTCTCGTACAATTCTTATGTAATAGTTCGATCTATTTGTTATGAAAACTTAGGCTGTACATATCCATCATGAGTTAAATATGGCAAGGAAATTCCATTCAACTATTACTATTTAGTAACTTGATTTTAAAATTAAAATATCAAGCGTTGGTTTATTGCAAAGGTTGGTAGTATACTTACGTAACCGAAGGGTTTAGCGACATTGTTGTGTCCGGAGCCGAAGTTGCGGTTGGGCTGGGGCGTGGCCTTGAGGCTGGTGGTTGTGACTGGCGCGGGCGCGGCGCCCAGCGGCCGAGTGCCCGGCCGGGGCAGGCTACCAGTCGGGGTCACTGTTGGTCGCCAAGTGCCACCACCGCTGAAGACATTGAAATAATATTGTTAGAACCCCCGCAGACTCCAGACTTTTAACCCTTAAACCAGGATTTTTTCTTTTCAAATACTATAAATTGAAAGGCGTAGTAAGTTGAACATATATTAAGGGACAAATAAAGAAAAAAAATTGTTCTTTCAAAATAGATTATTGTGTAAGGAAGAAAAGACTGTTGTATAAATGCATCATCATGCATTTAAGGGTTAATCGGCTGATAGTTTAGTCGGGCGTTTAATCAGAATGAGCACGTATGGAGGTTCCGCATTACACAAATTTGTTTTATAAGGTTTTAAATTGACAGCCCGACCCGAACAAACTATCAACCAATAAAAAGTTATTACTCTTCCCGTTTCGATCCATTTATATTCCAATTCAATATTTTTCCCGTGAAGATTTGGAATGTTTGAAACAACTGCGTAAATAAAACAAATTATTTAACCTTGACGAAGAACCGGAAATAACACATCTATTTTTAATTATTACGTATAGCGAATAATAAAGATCATTTGTAGTTTGGAGTATATATATATATTTAATTATAACTGCATACATTGATCAATGACATTTTCGTGGGTGTTATTAAAAGTGTATTATCTAAATATAAACTCTCAAGAGCATTCAAAGGTAACAAACAAGTCCGGTCGCGCGAGATGTCAGGTTCCAAGCCAGGAATACGTCAACAACTGAATCACGATGTAGCAATTATCACGTTTTACCCTTTTTTTGTAATGTAAGCATCGCAGTGGCAATAATGTGAAAAATGACTATATTAAAAAGACCTAATACTAAGCCGAGTAAAACTGAGCCTAGACATTTCAGAAATTAGGTCAAGTGTTCGCACTAAAACCCTTACCTATAATATGTAGTTAATACTAACATTTCGTTATTATTAAAGTTAAACAAGAACCCCTCAATTTAAGTATTTCGTTAAACATAGTATAAATTCAAATTAAAGCTGCATTAATATGTTTCGGAATGTTGGGACTTCTCACGATATCTATGTTCCAAATTAACTCAAAAATATTGAATCGATTATAAGAATTTTGTAAGTAAAAGCCGGGTGTAAGTAAAACTTGGTGTCTAGTTTTAAAAGTAACTAAGTGGCAGTTACCGCTGCACGGTGAGCTCTAGTGCAGTGCCGGCGGCGCGGATGGCGTCCTGCGCCTCCTGGTGGCGCAGATTGTACACCTCGGTGTTGTTGACGCGGATGACAGCATCGCCAGCCTGCAGACCCGCACGCTCCGCAGAACTACCACCGTTCACCTGCAAAACAAACAAAATCATTTAAACTTAATGCTCAGTTCAACTTACTTGATACTGCAACAAGATTAATGAATTGGATACCGCAGTATCCATAGTCAGTCTATATACAATAGATTTTTCTATCTTAAATTTAAAAATACAGCTAACTAAAATGTCTTTACCTAAAGTTAATAATCAAATGTTCACATCATTATGAAGTTAAGCGACCAACCTCTCCAGTATAACTAAGAAAACTTTGGTAATTCAAAAATTAAATTAATCTGTGCTGTGTTCTTCCGGTAAGTTAAACCTTGCACTTTAAATTAACTTAACGAAGCGGACTGGATATTTTAAAAGAGCAAAGTTCAACTTTAATTTGTTATCAAGTGTAGTTGTGTGTGGTATATTCACAATCACAATTGTCCTAGTTTTTCGACTAGACTCTAGGTGTCGGACTACGTTACGAAAATGATGAGGATATCAACTACGTCATTCGATCGATCTAGACATTCTACTTATAGATATGAATAAAATGACGTTATCTTAAAAAGTTATTTATAACAGAGTATATAAGTCCTTTGTGTAATTAATTACATAATATTATCGTATTTATTTCTCGCAACGACAATGTTTTTGCGCGTTGTTCAAGAATGCATCAGCTGTCTTTACGTTTGGCACGCGTCGAAACAACTTGGGGGCTGTTTTTATTTTCTGCGGTCAACGGAACATATAATAAATTATAATGAAATTCCATTCTTGATTATACGAGTGTTGTATTTAAAAAATCGTTTTGCATAAGAACTATCAGATTTTTCTGAAGACACAATGATCAATATATTTGTGGAAACATCTTAAGTCTTCAACTTCGTATACTAAATAATCACGCGTCATTCATTTTATGTAAAAAATCATGTTACGCTATAGTTTTTGCAAACAACATGTTTCTAAGCATGTTTCTTTTAATATTGTCGTCATAGGATTATTTTTGTATGAGTATTGTTGGAATATTTGATTGTTAATATTAAAATATGAGCGACTTATTATACACTAGATGTTGCTCGCAACTTCGTCCGCGTGAAGTTAAAAACATTGCCCATGTTACTCTCGTAGCTTTTAAATGGTGAAAAATATTTGAAATCGGTCCAGTAGTTTTTGAGTAATTTTAATACATACAAAAATTGAAATCGTTCCACTTTATAATATTATTAGTATAGGTGTAGATATTGTTCTACGTCACTGTCTGCGAGTTTGCGTACACAGTAGCGAGTTGTCATCATTATTGCAACTATTATTAGTCGGAAACCACAATTAACACAGGTTTAAATGAATATGATTCACATTTTCCTGTTCAAAACTGATGTGGCCCACTTCGATACTTCTCACGTTTTAATTATTTTACATAAATGAAAAAATATATGACGTAATGCAAGTTTTAATGATTTCAATGTTGACGATTGCACTGTATACCTACATAAAGCACTCGAGGAAAACCCGATGGACACTATTGGTCAGCACTGCAACAGGACCAGGAATAAATATGCAGTTTTAATTATAATTTGATCAAGGCAATGAAGAACCGGAGTAATGAAACAAGTTTAATGTTTAACACGTGCATATCTAGGTGTCCTGGATTTTATCTGACATGTGATTCCTAGCGCAGACGCCGGGCACAGGGTATTTTAGTGCGGAATGCGCGGCGCGCGGGGGGCGGAAGGAAGCGGCGGTGACGTCAGACGCGATGAGATCACCACAGTCTAGGGTTGCTACTTACAAGAACTATATATTATGATTACACTGGGTGTAAATATTAACCATATGGGTTAATCGTTGAATCATATAGTAAATTCTTAGTATATAAAAAATTAAAATAATTGAATAAATCATTAAGTGTAAAATTTATTATTTGCAACAAATAAAAAAATGTACCTTAGATTTCGTCATTTATTGTGAGAAGAATTTGAATTAAGCACTAACATATGTTTCGCGGTAAGAATTTACCGAAATCAGCAAACTTACTACGTCGGTCTACGATAAAAACGTTTGTATTAATCTGTTTTAAACCATCTTATTGTTTAGGCTGTTAATATAATAATAGAATTGTTTAACGCTTAAATTAATATAGCGTATATTTTAGTTGAAAATATAAATTAGAGTAAATTGCACACAACACAAAAATGCTTTTCTCTTAATCAATTTGTTTTATTCTAAAACCACAAGAATGGCAACCCTACGCGAGCCGTCTGGCCAGGACCGGACCGCGCAATGCGTCGGCAGCTTTTTTCGCTTTTGCGCGCAAAAAGCTACGCGCGCACGATGTTCCAACACGTCGGAATTTCTCGTTTCGTAATACGTTCTCGTTCTGAATCGGTAATAACTCTAGCTGTATAAAGATATAACACTTTTGTTTTTAATTAATCTGTGACCATGGTTTTGTAACAAAAACTTGAATCAAGTTCTTAAACTTTTGTCAGCACCGATTCAAGTCCGTATCGAAAAGAAAATGCAAACTTGCATTTACAACAAAACCGGTATAAATGAATTGGTTGCTTATTCATTTTTTTAAGATTCTCTCAGGGTGTTGTAGAGTACATTTAACTAATTTTATTATTGATAAGAAGTAGTGCATATGTGGGTCACACACAAATATTACCTGCCCTTAATGTCAATGTAATTAATAACTCATGTCTATCCATTTAAAGGCTTATGACTCCTAACTATATTTTTAGCATTTAGCTTTCGTAACACTGCCGTAAGAAATAAACTCCTTCCGCCGCAGACGTTGGCATTGACCTCGCCTAGTCTACCCCTCGTCAAAGAATTGATTAAATACAGACGTGGAATTAGGTTAAATCTTAATAAGATATTTGATTTGTGGAATTTATGCTATATTATAGGTAAACCATATACCATAAGAAATAAAATGTATCATACGTGACTCACTCCAAAAGCTGCTGGATGGTATACCAAGGTTGTTAAATCATTCAGACTGTAACCACTAATACCTTATTATGTTTGTTGTAAATAATATTTAACTTGAAAAAGCATCGACAGTTTTACCAATCTATTATAATTTTACTTGTTTTGCTCTAAAACGTTTTAAATTCTCTTAAATTGACTTTTAATAAATTTCTTTACTACAATTCATTTGTTTTTGTCTGCAATAAATCAACTATTTTATTAAAGACTTAATTAAATCTACTTTTAAACTAATTATGTCATCGAATGGATAAACGACCTCCGAAATTCCAAAGAGCTTTCTTTGTCACATTCCAATATGAATCACCTATTTCCTTAATAATGTATTGCATGATTATTCTTTGGCGATGCCCTTAGTTCGAGTGGCGCGCACTCCATATACGGCAGCAGAAATACAAGAACGAGCGATTAAATACCCTCCCCACTGTGCCCTCCTCCGTCGCGGCGCGCGAGGTCGACACATATTATGTTTTCGTTATT
>LD688955.1:5313768-5330929 GCA_003118335.3 Papilio memnon | reverse complement strand
GACTTTGTAGGCCATAGCTCGACGTTTGCGTTGTCCGACGCATCGATACCGCACAATTTCGAGATGATCTTCAGTCTACATCTCACAACAATAAAAAAAATACAGTTCTAAAGCCATAATCCTTCTTAAGTAGGTTCCCCATTTTTTTCATTGGTTCTTTTTGAATGCGGAGTTCGTAAACTTTTTCCACCAAAGCAATTTCCATTCAAAAAAACATTTTTTTTTTTGCGCTAATTTTCTTGAACACCACAAACTTTTCGATTGAACTCTAAAACAGTGAGTAGGTCACTGTTATCTTGATTTATACATTCATATTGTAGTTTGAAAAGTAACCGCAGGCTAGTTCTAACGAGCCAATGCGAGTATATGTCTTCACAAAAACATGGGTATAATAATATTAACTTTATAGATCCAATCTATGCAAATATATTCATTGGTTATCTATGAACTTTGTGATTAGAACAACGTTACAAAATTGTTCTATCAATACAAATCGTAAATATAATTTTTATAAACCATTGTTTATAAGCCATGGTCGCTACTTTATCGAGATTTTTTAATGGTTTGTTTTTGTATTAAATGGTGGACGGCGTGAGAGCACAATGTCATCCGCCATGCCTTTGTTCGTGATTAAACGTCATTACGTGTCTACGACGACTGGCTTATCTTAAGAATGCAATCTATTGTAATTATGTGGCTTCTTTACAGCGGTACAGATTGTATTGCCGTTAAACTCGCATCGAATATATTTACATAAACCAGCCCTGTGTACTATAATGTACATTTAAATATGTTTGCTAAGATGTTTTTATACGTCTAGGCTTCGATGATAACAGTGCTCAAGTCAACAACTGCAGGCAATGTTCAACCAAGTAGTTGTCGTGAAAGAGTTGCTAGGGATTTGTTATGAGTCGCACTAAGTAATCAATAATGTCCAGTGGTACAGTAAAAACTCTACATTATGTATACCAAATACTAGTATCTACTTATCTCAATGTGTATCTACCTGCATTATTTTTCATAAATGTCTATATTTATAATATTTTAACTTAGACCTCCTATTCCACTACTAGTTCCTAATATTAACGCGACCTGACTAGTTTCTGTCGAAGGCATCTTGTTATTTCTGCTCTCAATAAAACTATTTTTATTTGGAGCAGACTTATAAAAAATGATTTTTGAATAATATTCACACATAGCGTAGTGCAAGTCGAATGATGCGAAAAATATTTCGTATGTAGATTAAACAAACTGGGTTATTTCACTCAGCAGACGTCTCATTCCATTTTATACATCGTGAGCATATTTCTTTATCCAAACAAAACACTTCAAGGTTCCGTTACTAATCTGCGCATTTGATCAGTTGGATTTTTTATTTATTTTCTAATTAAATTAAATGAGTACATCTTTGAAAATAACAAAGAAAACAAAAAAAATACAAATGTTGTATTTAGTGAAAAGGAAAGAATGATTAAGTGAAACAGGATCTTAATGCTAATTGAAATTAAAACACTAATTAAAAAGGGTTGTTAGCCCTCGCCCCGATCTGATACTGCTGTCGTCTTACAAACTTGTAAGACTTCTGTGATACTCAACAAAGTACTTGTACTGGGCAAATTTAAAAAAACAACAAAGTCTATAGATAGATAAATAAAAAAAAAACTTTAATCGACTCACTTTTACTCAATAACACTTCATTTTGTTTATTCGTGTATTGGTAAATAAAACAAAATTAAATCCTGATTTACTGTACAATTAATTACATAATTTTTAATGCGTGTTACATTATCCGACATTTTGTGTTCACTGGCATACTTTCTAATATTAAAAAAAAAAAAACAGAAAATTTACCTTGATTATTTATGTTTTACCTGTATACCTTTAATTATATAAGCAACAACTCAACCCGAATATGGACAACCTAACTTAGGTTCGGACAAGTACTAATAAATATTGTTCATGCGCAATGCACATCAGCATCTAGTTCCTATTTGTATAAAAATAGTTTAATGATTACTTAATTCAAATTAAGTTAAAAGAAAACCACAATTTAAATTCCTTATGATGGCTATTGTTGATTTTGAATTAATTTAATTTTACCTGATTGTTAGTCATGCTAACCGCTGACGTCATCACATATGTGAGTAACCGCCGCAACCTGCGTTCCGTGTCACTCACAAAACTGATTACTTCGGTATTTGGGTGACTGAGATTTCTTCGTAAGTCAGGTAAGCTATATTAAAAAAAAGAAATGTATATTTTCAAACACTAAACGGTATTTTATGTTGCGGTTACAGTTAGCCGTGTGTTTGTTTATATTTACTCGAAAGAGGATGTGCGTACATCTAATCTTGAGGTGTCTCCATAATATAATGTTTATATTAAGTGTAGGATGGTTTATTTGCATTTCAATATCGGAAAAACCATTCAAGGAACTGTGCTTAATACAAAATATTTTTGAGGAGCCGTAACATGATGTTTAGTGTAACCACTAAGTTGAGTTTTTAGATTATTTTATTTTTATTTATTTATTTACAAAAAATTTTTACATGCCCTGGTATTAAATGTTTCTTGTCATGTGAGCCTTTTCCTTGTTACTATTAAAAAAAATAGGCAGACCGACCATTTTAGTTTTTCCTATTTATCAGTCACAGAACACAGTTAAGTGTTACCCAAATAAATCAGGAAGGTCGTTACTATGTATTGGTACAGTATAAGGGAAACCTTGATCCCAACCTGTCTTAAAAATTAGCTCGTTTGGCGGTCGACTAATTTAATACCCAATGATTCTCTTCGAATAAAATAATTGCAATTACCAGCATGGTTCTTTATCTTTAGTAAAAGCTATAAATTTCTTTAAATTATTACCGTAAAATAAATATTGATTTAAAAGCACATTAATTTTAACTGATCACCTGGTAATGGATACTTGGACAATATTTCACAGTTCACTATTTATAGCATTCTATTTTAGATTATTCTTGCGTTCCAAAATAACTGTAGCATATATAGATTTACTGGGGAATTAATCCCTTTCGTTTCAATATTAGTATTGTGAAAGACATCTTACAAATACATTGTCTGCCTTCAGACATCATTGCTTACTTTATTTTAAACAAAGGTCATGTAACGTATTTTATGCTTTGAGGAGGCAACTCTATCAACCTTTCAAGGTTGGACATATTTAACGTACATTTACAAACATCACAAAAATGTCAACATACATACGCGGTGTTGGCAGAAGAACCCAAAGTTAATTTAATGTCGACTTCGACACTCCCGAATTAGACTATTTGGCATGCTGTCTGATCACCAAGAAGACGGGAAAAACAAATACATCGAAAGAAAATTATATATTGACATATAGGTGCGAGACTGTAACCTAATCATTGACGCTAGTTCATTGTATTGTAGCGAGAAGTTGCGGGATGCGTGGGAGAGCTCCAACAGTACGCACCGTTAGAATCCGGATCGTCTCACATAAGTTACCAACAAAGAAATTGTTATTGTCCTCATCGAACTTTATATGCGGCTGATGTCATTGTTAGTGTTGTAATTGCGAAATGTATTAACATTGTGCTAGTATTTGACCAGCTGTGGTTCTGAGGTCGTTCGATCTAACTTCACATTGTTATTGAATAAACGTTTAAACGTAATCCAACCTGATTTTAAGCAGTAGCATAACGATATACAGTACCTTAATTACCTATTCATTCTTGAAAGGATTGTTTTACATCGATTTTGACATTTTCGAATTTTACTGATTCGAATGGAGTCGCGTCAAGGCTTTCACTGGTTACGAGTTATCTGGTCGGTGGCAGACAACGCACATTGCATGCGGTCCGGCTGCGGCCGCGGTGTCGCAAGACCCGGCGTCGGCTGCATTAATATATTCAAAGCTTACGACTGGCGCCATCGAAATTACATGGCTTTGTTTAACTATACATCTATCTATATGTAAGCGGATTTCTTCACTTATTACCGACTAGCTGTTGCCCGCGACTTCGTCCACGTAATATTAGGATAAAAAAGTAGCCTATAATATGCCCGTCTATGTCAGCTACCTTTCAGTGAAAGTCCGGTCGATATCAGCCCAGCCGTTTCGGAGATTACCCGGAACAAACGCGGCTTGCGGACAGACAGACAGACAATAATTTTTTAAATGCGATTTTCGTTATCAGCGACGCAAGTACATCATCTTCCCGATATTTGGAATTTTTCTTTTGATATTACAATCAGACACTCCAATTTTATTATAAGATGTATCCTCGTAGATTTAGATGTTTTAATCGACTTGTGTTGAAGAATAGTTATTTTATCAAGAAATATTTTAACTACTACGACGCAGTGCATTTAAGCCTTATTTATTAAATTGTACCTATACATTCCTCATTTTACGAGATCCAAAGGACATTCATATAAATGCAAATTAACACTTCGAAGAAATAAATTAGAACACGACACATTACGATGTGTCTTTAATACGTTAAATGCAAAAATACATCGAGTTAACTTTTATAAGTTATTGTTGACACAGGCGTTAAGAATTGCATTTATGCAGCTTCGCAAATAAACTGAGTGGCTCGGCACGTTGGACCGAAGACCTTTTTTCGTATCTTATCGGCTTAACATTCCTGTGGGTTCTTCGCAAATATTTAACTATCGGTTTTTGACTTCTTAACCCCACGACTTTAACACCTTCATTTATTTAACCTTCTTTGCAAGTTAACAAGTGTGATAAGCCGTTCAAAAATTGATTTGTTACTTTGATTTTAGAATGTTCAGGACAGGGTTGACAAAAATGATATAACGATATGTAAAATTTTTAAATATCTAGATTTTAGCAAATAAATTACGTTAAACAATTTGCTTCTTCTATATTTTCCTTTTTCTGTGAAACTCAACAATGAAGAATATAAATGAAATTGATATAAGTTCATGACAACATATTACACAATTTCCCTCGTAATATTACATGTTTTTTCAGTCTGCATAATATAGTGGCCTCGAATTATTCCTGTGCGATGTGGGCGTCGGCGTAAACTTGGCACCATGCGCGCGTCTCCGCCGTGACTGTCCTCCTTCCACGAAACATCCCGAATTTTGTGTGTTACAACTACTTGTTGGATAACGAATTGTATAATTCCGAGATAATGTCAATAACCCTCAAAATGCAACGTAAGAAACCTTGGTGAGTAAATATAGAGCGGTTGCGAAAGAGTTGGCGACCAGCCATCGCCGCGCTCGGACGCTCCTACGATAGTGCTCCTAAATGCTTCTATTAAAATTAATATTAATTACATAACCAAGGATAAGTCAATTAATTAAAACCCGCATACAATCGCCGTGTATAAAAGAGTCACTGATTAATTTTAATGTACTTATAGTGACCACACGTTTCGCTTTGAGACGAACTGTCCGTTTCAATTAATATTTTATTTCCATACTCATCAGACGCGTTAACTGCAATAACATTACTGAAATACCGAATTTATTCCTCTTAGTATTATGTACCCTTTCGACACCTTATAGAATTTTAATCAGATTATTGTCAAGTGTGAATATAAAAAAATAATTATGAATTTCAAACTGGTAGGTAAGTCATACACGATGACACGAATACATAACGTCATAATTTTTTTTTCTAATAATTAAAAGACTCCTCACACCGTAAAAATTGTTACATGGTCACGTTGTTCATAAGCGTGTTTTGTAAATCAATACGCTAGTTGAGAGAGACGATTTAAATTAATTAAGAGTCTAGGTCAATTCATAAATGGTAAGATAAACTCAGCTGCCATTCGCGACGCACGACGCTCATATTTATACCATTCAAAGCCAAGTTCAATGTGATTGTCGCAATTGGCACATTGTACCATAACTAGTTATTGTTTGCGTTTTTTACAAGACGTACGATTGTGTAATATTAATTCAAACAATTTATTCTAGCTCTATTTTTTATTTGAGCTTGTGTCGAATAGCGATGGCTCCGGCGCTAACTGTGGATGACGTTTGGTGATTCGTTTCACAGGAGTCTTTATGTGTAATAACTTGGGATCTAGTCTTATCACATTTAACAGCAGTCAATGTGGTCATTAGAAGATCCGAGTGATTTCTACAATCATTGACAAATAATCAAAAAAATAATGTCATAGTGCAACTGTAGAAGGTATATACAATTCATTATATATTCTTTGACGTTTAGGTACATTAATTTATTTAATCGTTGTACAAATAGGTCAAGAGATAAACCGACCCAATGAGTCGCGGCAAAGTCAGTTAGAAAATTTAAAATGGTACGACGAAGGCCACAAGCCACAATAATAACTAACCCGAATCGCAAACTGTTTGTTTTTAATCTAGCAGATTTTCATTTAATAAAATTAGAGTTAAACAAACAACTATTCTTGTATAAAATTCTTTGGAAATACGTGGATTCGTCACTTATGCCTAAAAAGCATAGTTATGTGTAAAAAGTTAGTAGCCATTCTCGTCAACATAAACTCTTAGTATTATAACAAAGTTAGATTAGTTTAATAATTTAACAAAGAAAACAAACTACTGAAGAAAGCATTGATGCAAGTTTGTTTGCGTAGAATAAACGTCTTTGTAAGGAGCCACATGACGTCACCGATGCAATTGCTCATTGCCGTCGGTTATTGTTCCAGGCTCGAGTTGGCGACGGCGACGGCGACCTATAAGAATGAGCAAACGGATGTGCACCATTGAACCCGGGGCCGTATTGGCATATTTATGATCAGAACAGACTGTTCTGCATAGTGTAGACAAGTCTCTGTCGATGCCTACTCTATCTTACCACACATTACTTTCGAAGGGACAATATCGTACTGGTATACGGTTTATGGGTATATCTGTCCTGGGTTTGATTCCTGTTCGATCATTAAAGTATCTAATTCTTTGTTTCTTGTACGAAGCCAGAGTAGGTTGTTTCTAAGTAATCTTATCAAAACTTGCAACATGGTTGAAAATTTTTTGATATACCAAAGACAAGAAAAAGGTTAATGGTTCAAAGCGACACCGGAAATATTAAAATGTTGCAGAACAAGTTTTAAAATAGCTATTTGCCATAGATAAAAATGAAGTTAAACTAGATACTTAAGTAGCATGCATGATTTATCAATTATACGTATTTTTACTTTCTAAGAAATCAGCAATTAAATAAACTTTTTGGTTTATGATACTAATTGAATTTTATAAAAATCTATCATCAGACCAGGATCCCCTTGTCAACTAATGTGTAATAATAAAATAACAAAGACCAATTACGTATATAAAAATAACTAACAGCGAAACTGAAATACAAACTTCATTTTGCATGTTAAGTGTTAGCACATGGTGTTATCGGGCAGATATGAGTAATGTACAATGCTGACCGCTCGCCACGGCCGACGCAACAACGATGACGCATGCATAGGCAACCAATAAAACTACACAAATCAAAACAACACACACACTAAACAAAACAAACTATAAAGTAACAAAAACATCGGAAACAAATTAGCACTTCTAAGAATCATAATCAAAATGTTCAACTCAGAATAAAAGAATTTAGCGGTATGTAGTAGCTTGAGCTGAAGTAGCTGAGAACAGGCAGATTTGTCGAGTCGACTCTTGGAGTAGAAGCCAAGCATATCAAGAAGTACAAGACGTCTTCTCTACAAATGGAACCAAGTTGCCATAAACTGGCTGGATATTGGACTATGAATGCTTGTAACTCAGTAGTAGTAGTAAGATTACTTAGAAATGTTTTTACTTTTTTACGATATATTAGTGAATGATGTATAACTATTATTCCTTAAGAAAGTTTATCACAAGAAACTTAAGCAATCAAAATTAACACAATATCGTTAATAGCATCTCGGTCCTTAGCAGTGATTAAATAGAAAACACGTTTTATAGATAAACAAGCGATTGTCCATCGCATTTGACTTCGTGATAACTATGACTCACGCTCAATAAAAACTGGATAGAAAAAAATCTGTTTTATTTGCTTTACTAATGGTGTCAAAAGTACAGATGGACCAAGCGAGTACACAATATATTTCAAACAATCCACACAATGTTACAGATTGTTTTGAAAACAAAGGAAAATATACTGGATACAAATGAAAATAATCATAAATTCTACTTATAAAGAATACGATGAAACTAGTTTCTATATTCAACCATCAATAAAAAATAGTTCTAATTCATTTTTAATTGTAGTTAAATTCGACCTTAATTAGACAAACAATTTTGATAACAAACACTGGATGCGATCATTATTATTATATAGCAGATCCAATATCCTTCAAGTTCTCCAGACAAAATATTGGTGTTGAGTCGCCGGGCTTATCTAATGTTTATGCAACATAAATATACAGAAATTTGTATTCCGTGGATGTCACAGTTAATTACGGTCGTTATCAGTAGTAATTACAAGTGCACAACGTATTCCACTGGCTGTTGAAGCAGGAAAACATGCAGGTAATATCGCATCGTAAACAAGCTTCGGATCGTTTGTTGTTGCACCGAGGATCACGCTCGGTATTTATTTGCGTTTCTATATAACGCCAAAAGCGTGAAACTGGCGTGCCTAATGTTTCCTCAGGTTGAAGTTTAAGTTTTGGTCGTAATATATTGAATCTACAGACAATGCGTTAAGGTCGTTTAATCAGTTTTACGACTTGTTCGTAATTTTATTTCCATACATTGACGCGACTTTCTTAACTTTGCTTGATACTTTTCGACAAACAACCAGGATTTCGTCATAAAGAAATAAGTAATATTCCCAAGGTCTAGATTATCCTAAAGCAAATATATTGATTGTATTGTAAGAACTTATTTATGCAATATTACTGCTCAAATTATTTAATAACTTAAATAATAATGTACTTTAAATGTATAATAAACATGTAAACGACAGCCAGTTCAAACTACAATATAAGCATCAGTTAAAATGGTTATTGATGTAATAAATGCCTTCGAGAAGTTGCTTTGTTACAGTCTGTTACTACGTCGCAAGGAAGAGCGGTTATACGAACTTATTAGCATACATGCAGATAGGTAATAAACTAACAAACCAAACGAAGAACTTTATCTCTACATTCTTTTAACGTGAAGGATTCTTTGAAAAATTTACATATACTTTTTCCTTACTCTTTGTTCTCATAATTAATTACGGACAAGGCTTCAGACGGAAGGTTTCGCGAGTGAGGCATCGAGTAACTACGTGATATTTGCATGAAACCAACATTTACATTAGCATCTTGAAATGGAAATGATATGGATTTATCAATATTGCTTCGTCGGTGTATGGTGGTAATATGCAGCGAGATCAAAGGGCTTGCGAGTATGAACGTTTTAAAATTCCCTTTAGTTTGGGCCGTTGCACTCCGCCTGGGACTCGTCTAACCGGCCCACTATCAGTTCGCGCTCCGATTCATCGCGCGCCAGCTCGTGGCCAATGCTGCCGCTGCCGCTACCCTATCACCAATTGTAACTACGCTCAGGGCTGCCTCCGCTTTGGATGTCATGAACAATTGCTTTTTTTTATTGAAAGATCACAATCACAACCCTAAGTGTAACACTGAATGATAATAATCCTGCGATAAGATGATCTTTCTGTTGTTGTGATTGAATTATTTTACACTAATGCTAGTTAAAAATAGAGTAGGTAAATCTGACTTGTACTATCCGTAAATCAATAAATTTAAAATTAGACAGATTCAATGCATTAATGTTTTTTCCTTTAGTAAAAAAGTAGTTTGACAAAACATTAATGTAAGTCCATTAGGGAAAATTGTTTTCGTAATTAATAAAATTCACAAATTGATTAGGTCAATAGTTGTTCCTTTTAACGTTTCTAGAATGTTCGATCATTGAAAAACATCAAAAGTGCGACGGCCAAAAACGATTGTCGAAGACCCGGGGAAAATATTTTCGGGTTGAATCCTCAAAAAACGTTAATGCCCATTAGCTACACGATTGTTGTTGCCAAGTGAAATATATTTTGAAAAATATCTGAAAATCTTGGACTGACTCAGTGTCGTCGAAATCCGGGCCAATTGTATACCTACTGCTTATTATGCAACTGCCCTGGGACCTGATTCGGCTTGATTTGCATGAATTCCTTAGCCAAATTGTTTTATCAGTGAAGTTTACTAAAATGTCAAAGAAACATTTACAACAACAACATTAATATTTTGGACAATGTACAAGTAATTATGTTATGGCTTAAGATGTATATAAGTAGTGCTAAATATCATGTATTTAAAAATCATACATGGAACTCCTTCTTGAATTAAAAACATATTTGAGTGTATTAAATTTACCGAAACCATTAAAAGCTGATTTTCTTAAATACTAAGATAACAAATACAAAATACCCTACTAGAACTATATCATGAAAATTATCTTCACGTAGTGTGCCTTTTGATAATGATAATTTCACATAATAGGTAAATAGTAATTTAAATTTTTCCGCTATTTTATATCTCATAATATTTCTGAAAACTTCGCAATATTTACACTCATTCCGGATTTAGCGCGTTGCCAGGCGTATCGATTCCGTAAAACAGCTGTTTTATATTTAAAATATCGGTACGGTAATATTATATCGTCAAATTTGCGAAAAAAAAATACCAATTTATTTATTAGATACTTACGTCGGTCGCCGGGTTGGATTATGTGTCTTCACTCGGCACTGTCAATCACAGGTTCAAAACACGCTGCGCGAGCGTCCAAATAGGCGATCGGGCTCGCGGGATATATTTAGAGCGGTAATACGACACCGTGCGCGGGCGTCGGTCGTTCGTACGTGTTGCTAACGTGAGGCGCGGCGCGCGAGTGAGGCCCGGCCGGCGGCGGGGCTCCGCGACCTCCCCCCGCCCCCGCGCCGCGCACCCCCGCCCCGCTCCGCGCAGGAGGGCGCGCCGGCGCAGCCTCCGAGGACGATACCCTCCGACATCCCTTTGTGCGCTGCGATGCGGCTCACGAATTAGCGAAACCTTGGTCATGATCGAGGCCGACGCGAGCTACAATTTGACCCCACATCATACGCGATGCATGCATTCCGTACATCAAATATTTGCGCATCTGCAATTCCTATAACTAAGAATCTAGATTACATATCATTTTTAAGGAAACTAGACTTTATAACAGTAATTTCTTTTTACCAAGTAGTTTAAAGTTTGCGTTGTCAGGAAACTATAATAATTTAGACATTCATTATACGGCGCAGTAAAATGCAACTTTTCCCGTAACAACGTTGGCAAAGGGAATTCCAGGTACATCACAACATCCTGTAATTAAAACAAAATATACTATTATCTATACTAATATTATAAAGAGGAAAGATTTGTATTTTTGTATGTATTGGATTAACTCAAAAACTACTAGGCCGATTTAAAAAAAAATTTCACCGTTAGGAAGGTAATTTATCTGTGAATAACATACATATATTTTTTAATTTCACGCGGGCGAAGTCGCGAGCAACAGCTAGTATTATATAAGTGGATACAAAATGTACAGCAAAGTAAATTTAGGCTGAAACGATTTGAAAACAAAGTTTAGTTTACACTTAATATTATAGGCAAGTACTCGTAAATCCCTTTTGTTAAATTATTAAATTATTATTACTTACAGCGCTGGCGCAACGACCCAAAGTGTGTCTTGGCACACGAGAGAATAAGGTAATTTGATTGAACCTTTCTTTCCTGAATAATAATTATCTTTAATTAAACATCTTGATCGTTAGATTTAAGAGGATTTTTCATCTTTAGAATTCATCCAAAACATCTTAAAATCAAACGCTCTAAGGTCTGTGAATCAAGAACTTTTATTTAACAAATATAAGGTCAATAAATTAATGTAAAATAAAAAAAAAACTAGCAGCAGATGTAAATAAATTTTACACTGTAATTCAAATAAATATGTCTGTATAATAAGTAGAATGTCTCTATGTGAATGTTTCTATTTTCTTACAGTAGTAAATATTTCTAAACAAAGTTTTGGATAGACACAAGGAGACTGGAAGGCGTTTATTTTACAATCCACATCATATGACTTACGAATATAATTACCAACACTACTTATACACAAAATACATCTCTCGTTACAATATGTTACGATGATAATAAAACGAAATATTGGAATATAAAAGATACTATATTCATTCGCTCTCAAACCTTACAACAAACTCCTCGTACGGTACATTATAAACTCTATAAAAATAACTTAATATCCCTTCACTCCTCCTCCACCTCGTCGTCTGTCGTGAACTCACTCTCGTTACCTCCCTGCAACAACAACATCTCCGTTAACTTCGCTAATCAAATGCAGACTGTCGCCCCCGACTTTGTACCCTTATTTATCATTTCAAATCAGTTGTCAAAAACATGATACAAAAAGAATGCTATAACAAGTGAAGGCTCAAGGAAATGCAAATATACAATTTCATGTCGATGTTTTCCCTTCATTTATCTACGTATAAGTAAAATAATCGGATACAGATTACATAAATCAAAATCTATGGTAACATAGTAAAAACTATGACATAATTTCGATGTGGGGCGATCGCATCATATAAATACGATAAACCGATTTCATCACGTATCCGTTCTCAATTCCATTAATATCGCACCGACATGTAATTAGGTTATTATTTGCTAGAGTAGCGATTGCAAATCCTATGTCAAGTATCATTTCGGTATCAATTACTATCAACTGCCTGCTAAGTAAAACCTAACGTGTGTGGTCTGCATTAGATAATGTATTGAGAATTTAGACTAGTGTCGCAATAATATCTAATGACAAAGGTGCAGAGAATTCAGCGAATAGCAACCACCCAGTACATCTGTATTGTTTACTTAACAACTATATGTCGTGCTGTTTATACCTAATTCAATATTAGTTGTTCAAATCGACAATTTAACCTTATATCTAAGTTACATTTAAATAAAGCGCAGTCAGTTTCGATATACACTATAATTCCCCTTATGTTTTCCTTCTGTTCACGTTCTACATAGTGATGACTGTATGTTTTTGTACTTGAGCACTGTAATATTAGAACTAACCTGATCGTTATTATCGGTGTCGGAGTCGCTGAGTTCCCACTGCGGGTGGTCTGCGGGCACCGCGGCCGCCTCCTTCACGTCCAGCTTCATGTCCTGCTGCTGGTCCATACCGATGTATGAGTCTGTATGAAACAATGACTAAATATTAACGACTCTCATACATTTCATATAACATATGTTACAGACTGCTTTTAATCTGGAAACGTAGCAGTTCACAGGATCAATACTTATACAGTAGACTTAAATTTTGCAACTTATCATGATTTAAAATAACCCGTTATGTTTTATGTGTTTACTTTTTTTACTAAACATATGTAAACACATTCATTCAGACATCACAGCTATTTGAAATATGTGTTTAATTTGGATTATGCGCCGAGAAATGTAACCACCATACATCAGTGTAATGTGGCGTGAAGTTATGTCCACCGCACAGGCCAGTAATTACCAGTTTACCCCGCCCTCCCCCAGACAACGACCACTGAGATTTTATATGCGCACTTGCATCTTTAAAATGTATTTCTGTAGCAATAAACAACACGGCCGACTTCTACGAAACGGTGATACACAAACACGGGTTATTTTTTCGCGCTTAGCACAACCATTACAGAAATGAAACGTTTGCGGAATAGATTTATCATATTGGATGACTCGACATTTATTGTTCGACATATTTTCAGCGGAATAAAAAGAGTAAAATATTTTTACGATTTGAATGTCTTGGGAGATGATTTTATTAGTTTTCACGTCTGGACTCACGTTTACGTATGGGCCAACAAGAAGATTATATATTCAGCATTATATTTACAACCGCAAGCCCTAAAATTACCGAGAATATTAAATCGCCCCATACAAATACGACTCAAAATGACTAACATCATGAGTGTATAACCAATGAATACTCAATCAAAAGCACTCATAGTTTTCTCCGTTTTCCCTATTGCAATAATCAAATCTAAAACTCTAGGAAGTGATTCATACAAAATATCTTCAATAAAAAATACCATTACCTTCAGTCTATAACATTTCACTGTAGGACATAGACAATACGTAACGCCTTCTTTGCACTTTCACATTGTACTAGTCGTGGCCCGCGACTCCGTATGCGCGGTAATAAAAAGTCCACTCTATGTTTTACACCTATATTAAATTTCATCCATATATACGGAGGCGTTCTGGATTTACGCGGTAAATCATTTGTCCATTCCGCGAACTATTGCATTTATAATATAAATTAGGTTAATATTCTAAACTAGCGATCCGTCCTAACTTCAAATGTGGTACACCATCCACATTTTTTTTTCACATATAAATTCAAAGACAAGGATCAAGTAAAGTGAAACTTTCCGGGTCAATACACGTTACGTCAACGATTACTGGTCAAGTTGCACAAGGGTTACATTATTCCGAATTACTCATATAGGGAAATAATCGAATACTTTCTCTTTACGACAAATCTTGAAGTGGTTATAAAATTATGAGTAGACGCTTAAGGACCTCAAAAAATGGCCCAATTGTATAAATTAATAATATCCCAGTAATACAGACTTGTAGGGGACAAAATATAATTCCTTTACAATTACTTAAAATTCATATACTTATATTTAATCCATAAAATCAACGCGTTATTACGCTTCATAGCATCATACTCGTACCTTCATAACTAGACCTAACCATAAGTTACGGTATCACATAAATTAATGTAAATATTGATATCAAACTGGGTTATCAAAACCTGGTTGAAAAAATCAATAATGCATATCAGTGACCACTTAGGATCGAATATCGTACAGCAAACCGACACCATAAGATACATATAAAATTTAGCACTCTAGACTTACAAGAATCATATGGCAGTTGGCAATTTTGTGAATTAACAATGTCATCTTGAAAGCGTCATATTTTGAGCACTGATGAGCAGCAACTGCACGGGTGAATGTCACCATTTTCACAATAACGTAAAAAAATCGCAAATATTTTGTTTTGTTTTCAACTTGGGAGAATTTCGAAAAAGTTGAGATTTTTTTGCATATTGGTAACTCCTTAGACAAGTAGGCCCCTGTTAATGTCAAAAACTGCTAAAGATCCTTGTAGGTTTTTATAACTTTTCGACATAAAGATCATCAAATAAACGTCCTCGAGTGTAGTTGTGAGTGTGAAGGTGGGAGGTGGGAGGTGGGAGGTGGGGAGGTGAGAGACTGACCGGAGCGCAGGCAGCAGGCGAGCGTGTAGAGGCCGGGCCAGCGCGGCGCGGTGAAGCGCAGCTGCAGCTCGTGCGCGGCGGCGAGCGCGGTGACGTGCGCGGGCGCCGTCAGCAGCGTGCGTGACTTGCGGTCGCAGATGTAGCACCACCAGAACTCTTGCTTTTCCTATACATCATCACCAATTGCACACTAATACAAACTGGATCATTTCATGGAAAAAAACAGACCCTTAGTGCAGATTTTACGATACTAACTCATGTTTCAGTAAGGTGTTTCCTTTGGTGTGTTTTTAAAAGAACCGTATGTCGCAAATAAACAATCTTAAATTACGTAATTACGGAAACGTCGCGTCGTAACTTAGCTATGCCAAACACAAAATAATGCATTTCGTAAACATTTGAAGTACCCAGCTTAGTAAGTACAGTCGCGGAACTGCGGTGTTCCAACTTAAAAGCTACAATCGTTTGAATATTTTGAAACGAGACGTGGAACAAAAATCAATACAACGCAGCTTATAAAAGTGTTCGTACGAAAAAAGGTCGGTTAGTGATACACGACTAGTTTTTTTTTATTATTATCCCTTTGTTTGCCCCACTAATTAGTTATTTGTAGGAAGAGGCGGAGTTTGTTTCGTTGAAATGAACAAGTCAATTTTTACTTAAGTGGAACACCGCAGATTTCTGCGACTGTACCTTAGCAACGTTATACAAGATTTTGTTAAAAATGGCTGACAATTTATTTTAAATTGGTTTGTATGTTAGTCACACAATGAATGTATGAAATGATTGTTACCTGTGGGAAGTATGGGCAGTGCACGGGGTGCGAGCTCTTGGAGCGGCCCTCGAGGCGTTCCCGCTTCAGTATCCGCTTCTGGAAGCGCTCCCACTGGTCGTCGTCCTCCGCCGCAGACGACTTGTCGCGCGATTCCTCCTCCGAGCACGAGCTCTGCGAACCTGACTCATCCGAGCTGCCCACGTCGGACTCCTCACCTGTTCACAAACAATAAATGTATAGATTTACTTTATTTATTAATCGCTAGCTTTTGCTCCTGACTTCGTCCGCGAATTAAAAAATATAGCCTAGCCAGTCATAAAGTAGCTTTTTAACGGTGAAAGAATTTTTGAACTTAGTAGCTTTTGAGTTATTTCATCACATACAAAAATACAAATCTTTCGTCTTTATATAATAATATTAGTATAGATTGGATTTATAATTTTACGGTAATTTTAAAATTAGCGGGGGCCGTAAGGTCGACGAATACCATGCAACAAATTCTACGATCTGTGGGCATAGCACGATTTTTTTTCGAAAAAAAATATGTAAATACATTAAAAAATACATGACATTTCTTCAGCGCTCCTATTAGACGGAAAAGTAAGTATAAAACGATTTTTGGGGTTTTCACTTTTTTCATTGTCCCTAACTAGAATAATATAAAAGTGGGCTCTGACAAAAAGTTTTAAACCCCTGGAATAGAACAAGATTTTCATTAGTTGCATGTTAAAAGTGATATCAAAAAGGTTACCATCATCATCTTTTTTCTTTGGTTCTTTAGTTTTCTTGGTGTCATTGGCGACTGGCGCGGCGGGCGCGGCGGCAGCAGTGGCAGCGCCAGCGGCCGCTGTCTTCGCAGCTTGCTGCTTCGCCGCCGCTGGCTTCTTGGCTTTCTTCGCGGGCGCGTGTTTCTTAGTTTGCTTCATCCAAACCGGTCTTTTTAATGCATCCTTCTTGTCGTTCTTTTCGTTCTTATCATTATCTACTTTTTCACCATTCTCACCGCCACCTTCTTCGTCATCCCTACAAATAATATTATTATTAAACACATGTATAAACTACTAGCTTTCGCCCGCGACTCCGTCCGCGTGGGATTAAAAAAAACAA
>LD688955.1:5283299-5305386 GCA_003118335.3 Papilio memnon | reverse complement strand
TTTAATAAACATCCATCTAAACTTTCGCATTTATAATATTAGTAAGAAGTAAGATTATGTGGTTCTGTAGTTGTCCGGTATAGCGCTGGACGCGGACTGTCCTACTGGCATGCACGCGGCGTTCGAGCGTCTGCGGCGGCGCTCCTCGCTGGCGTGCGTGCGCGGCGTGGTAGCGCTGCGTGCCGCGCGCTGGGGACTCACTGAGACCGACCGCGACCCGCCGCCGCCGCAGAACTCCGCACCGTCGGCGCCGGCACCGCACGACAACAGGCGACGACAAAGTAAGTCAATACTCAAAATTACATCATTTATATTCATTACTACCATACATTTAAAAAATATATAGATGAGGCATGATCAAAGTTTTTTCATCGGTACTTTCTCTGAATGGTACATCTGTTGTCAAGTTTAGTACTCCACCTTGTCCTTGTATTGACAAGTAATAAAACATTTTAAAGAATTAAGACGAGCTTCATCTTTTGTTATAGAGTTAGTGAGATTATGTGAAAAATGTTTTAAAGTGTCAACTATGCCTCCTCTATATATTTTTTGAATCTCTTTGATTACTATTCATTCAAAGTTACACAATGTTTGTTGATGTCACCTAATATACCTCCAATTGTTGGGCCTGAAGAAACTTATCCTTTGTACAAATCTTATTTCATGTTTACTTGATTTTAGTTTTCAATAATATAGATAATCATAATTAACTTTTCTATCATATTTTTGAGAAAATGAAATTGTAGCTTTAAACATAAAAAGAGAAAAAATGTTGAACAATTAAATATATTTAATGTAATCAGTGGATGGTGACAATATTGTATTGGATCAAATTAAACACAGGCTTTTTTACTGCTATCATGCTTGTCATGTTCAAATATAGTACATTTCATTTAGACAGCAATTTCACTAGCCATCGCCATGCCATACAATGCCATTGCGTCATAATATGCAGTTGCAGCTACATAAGTACTGCTTATGCTAATTGAAAATTTACTTAACAGCCATGAAGTCTTTACAATGTAATAGACCCGTTTTAACACTTTTAGATGGTTAAATGAATCTACAATAATTTTTTTTGTTGAAATGGGACTTTTACATTGTTCTATTTAATATAACAGTTACTAACCTTCTATTAAAATTATAAATATGGTTTTGGTTTTGCTTGTCACAACAAATAAAGGAAAATATAAAGGTATCATTTAATGTTTTTTTTTAATTCAATAATAAACCTTGCTGGACGAATCAAAGATTTTTAAAAAGTTAGATACTTGGTATTATATTTTTTCAAACATCATAACGGCTCCGAAAATCGTACGAATCGTGGCAGAACACAGTTTTAGGTATAGTGGGAAGTAAAGGGATGTGGAGCATCTTAAGGCCAGCTGCCAAAAACATTGAAACACTGTAATAGTCAAAGTCAAAAACGAGGCGACGGCACTGAATGTGTTAAAGATGCCTGTAAAATCTAAATGTGCAGTATGTGGTTAGGATATGCGGCAGGAACTTCGGGCTACTATCTGGGTTGATAGTGTGTAAGGAAATAAATGTATTATATTTGTTGGAACAGTATTTAACGGTGATATGGAAGGAGGGGCGAACACCGAGGGAGGTTACCTCGCGGACGGGCACACGCTCACTGCGGAGGAGTGCGCCTTCCTCCAGAGCAACCTGCCGCCTAAGGCCGCCGCTATCGACGAAGACATACTGTGAGTTGTGCTAACGTATATATTTTTTACTTAGTAGTTGATTAATTTGCATTTTAGTTAGCATATTCAGCTTTGTAATGTCGAATGTAAAGTGATTCGAAATGTTAGAGACGCAAACGAAATTTCATTGTATATCGTGTAATTTTAATAAATTACCTATGCGCCAAAGAACAATCGAATTAAGTATAAATTCAATTTTTGGTCTACATGTAGAAACAATATAAAAAAAAACTGCAAACAAACCTAGAATTTTAAAAGTACAAGACATTTTGGAAAAGATCAAATGCAGATATAGTTTACATTTATTGTCCAGCAAGTGTTTTATAAATTAGACTAAATCTTATTATACTATAGCATAACTTGGCTTTTATGCAAAACTTGCCTACTGGAAATCCAATCCTTGCATGCTTTTAAATTTGATCAGCTTAATCATCAACTTTCTTTGTCTTCTACAGGTATTTTATTATAGTTTTTTTATTTATTTTTATAATTCATTAAATTTGCATGTTTTAAACCCATTCTCAACTGCTTTTCGCCAAATGTTCATTTTACACTCTATTCTATTATTTGTGAGTTTTAATTTATACATCTAGTCTTGTTAAATGAGATAATATATTACGATGGTCACATTAAATATAATATTTCAGCGACGAACTAGAGAACGACGCATGGGAGACCGGCATGGACGCCGAGATGCAGGCCGGCTTCCTCGAATTTCTCAAGATGTCCAATCAGATCAAACGATAACCACATACAGCGTGCGACTACTGTTACTTACTGAACAGACAACGTCGCATCTTCACCGACACCAGAAATGTCAAAAGTAATAAAAAAAATATAAAAATCCTTAGAAAATAATAAAAATATCTCAGTCGCAGACCATCACTCTAGATGAATTAGTATGGATTAGTGAAGCGGTAGGGTTAGAGGGAGTGTACCGTCATTTATGAAAGAGAATATCATTTTGTATGAACACCATATCTTTAAACGTCTGGTTGTGTGTTCAACTCCTTAGTGGTACAGCAAAGTGGGTGATCGCAGGAATTGCCGTAAGTAACACTTCCATTTATGCATTTGTTAGTAATATCTTAAAGTTTAACGTGACAGCCAGAAATACTGACATTTACTGCCTTTAATGAATATGTTGTAATATCGGATACATATAAAATAGGTGCTCTTTTAGAGTGGTCGATATTGATGTTAAAGATAGTCTATATTTTTATTTTCATCTATACGCCAATTAGAATAATGTATGCAGATGTGTCAGTGTTTTGTTGTATTTTATTTGCAATTTGATTTGTATATTTGGGTCTGTCGCTGAGTAGGATAAATTCGTAATAACATGCGAGCAACATAAATTACTTTGGATAAAGAATGAATTTATATTTTATCACATTTGAATCAATTAACAATCATGAATATTAAAATAAGGACTTAATGTAAACAAGTTTGTATATCATGAAATTGGAACAAAATAATGGGGCATTATTACATGCTTATTGTAAAACTGTGAAATTTATTTGTTTTTAAAAATCCATAACATGGTTACTGTAATAATACATTGAAAAGTTGTAAAAATTGCTAAAAGAATATGTTTTCTTTCAGATGTTAATATTTGAAACCCAATTACTTGTTTACATTTTGTCTGTATTCCTTCTAGTTATTTAATGATCTCATTTTTAACTCTTTCAAAATTGACAATAAATATGAAATTGCTTACAAAATATACAATAACCTGCATAATAAACACAATATAGTTAAAGAACAACTGAAAACCAAATCGAGGTGTGGTTAATTTAAGTAGGATTAGAATTGAATTCCTTTAAAAAACAAAGCAAAGTAATGCACAAAAAAAAACATATATTACGTTTTTATTTGCAAGTGTAAAGGCAAAATGACAATAACTCTCTTATTTTAATGTAAAAGAATGCATCCTTCAAAATATATTCACCCGGAATGCATATGAAAATGAAATCTTGGATGGCTTAAGAATGAAGATTAATTTTATTATTATTTGAGGACATGATAAACTTTTTTATTAAAACAATTTTTTTTAATCACCAGTACAGCTTGAAAGACAAAAGGTTGTATGTATTAACTTTAAGTAAAATTTAGGTTATGTTTTTTTTCATATTTCCATCTTGAAGTTTTGTTTAATTTTTAATTCAATTGGGTTCTCCTAATCATGTGAAAATTGTTTTATTGAAAAAAATATCACATTACGCCCTCTTACGGCTTTTTATCTGCCGAATATTTAAGTAAATACTTCCATGAATTTTATTCGTATTTGGTGCGGCAATGCCACCAGTAATGCCAAATTCGTTACATTGTGTTGTTTATAATGGCTTGTTATTGACATAATTCTGATTTGTATGAAATGAAATTGTGTGATAATGTAAAATAATGGATTTTAATAATGACCTAATTGCCAGTTTAAATGTCACGTAATACATCAGTGAAGGTTCCGTGTACACACTTCGTATTGTGTACAGGATGTAATAAACACATTTTTGAATATTTTTGCAATATATACTGGAATTATTTATTTAAAGCGATTAGGGCGGATGTTTATAATATTCCATTGTATTTTTGTTGCAGTGATATTATGAATGTTATAAGAATAAATGGATATTTTATTATAAGTCATTTAAGTAAAATGTCGTTTTATTTCCGTATATCAAACATTGTATATCTTAATTCCAAAACCTTGTATAGATTGTTTCAAATAATAATGTGGCAATGCTACAAAATACTTTCCGATTATAATTGTTTATAATATACCTTGTATTACATTATCTATATGGAGGTCAAGACAGATTATTTTTTGTCCACAAAGTACAAAAGTAATATAGGCATACGATATAATATAAAGTACTTAGCCCGATTTATTTAAAAAAAAATAACAATTAGCATGTTTACAGAATGTATTTGTTTTAGAATCTTCTAGATATATAAAATAGAGTTTTCTTTTAGGCATGGTCTAATCAAAGTGGAAATTTGATTTTCTGAACCATTAATTGTTTTTTAAATTGCTATGCTTGAGGCAGCACTTTGTAAGGGTTGAGGATATCATTGGGGTCCATCAGTTGTTTGAGTTGCTTCATCAAGTGTATCGCGGTGAGGTCCTTACTGTAGTGTATGTAGTGCGGTTTGCGGAACCCGACGCCGTGTTCAGCGCTGATTGAACCATTTAACTTGGCCACCTCCTCAAATATGAAAGGCTCCAACATCGAAGACACTTCTTGGTCGTATTTCGGTACTGTCACGTTGATGTGAATGTTACCATCGCCTGAGAAATGTCCGATTTAATTAATGTGACCATTTTTAACCGACATTAAAAATACAGAGGTTCTGAAGTCAATGTTGCGGGCAATGTGTTTTTACTCTTTTTGCAATCTGGACCACGGGTCAGGTAAAAATACGTATTTAGTAAATTTGTGCTGGATAACATAGTAGTTTTCGAGTTACTGTAATTTCTCTATAAAGAGCAAATTTCGCGCGAAATAATCCCGCATGTCAAGTGTTAATAGTTGTTCATGTAACAACAAATAGTTATCAGTTAGCAATTGACTTTCAATTCTATAACATTGGTATTGACACATAGTTGTCTCTACTTCTTTCAATAAGAATGAAAGGGACGACCATATGATTTGAAATGAAACCTACTAGTGTTTGTATCTTACCAACATGCCCGTATCCATACACTTTGACGGCCTTGTCGCCGAGCCTGTCGCGGAGCAGCGGCACGAGGCTGTAATAGTTGTGAAGAGGCACGGATACGTCGTACTTAAACACGTAGCCATCAATCAGCCCCGCGCCCGCTATGCTCTCACGTAGGTTCCAAATTGTCTGCAAATATCTTCTTCCTTTAATGGACTAGCTTTCGCCCGCGACTCCGTCCGTGTCGAATTAAAAAACAAAAGAAGCCTATATGTTCTTCCAGACTACCCTCTTCGTGCCGTTTAGGTTACAAACTCTAGCAAACATTCATCCATCCATCTAAACTTTCGCATTTGTAATATTAATGAGATAAATTGTAAAGGAGTTTTTTTGTTTGGTTAGGTCTTTCTCTTTCGGTATCTTTTTTTGGTAACTATTAGGTTATCCAACTTAGAAAATATGTTTTCATATCAAACAAAAACTGCCGTTAGAAGGTTAAAATCTTAATTTGTTTATCTATGGTGCTCGCTATTTAGTAAATGTTATGTTTTTATTTGAAGTATGCAATAAGTAACCAAAGGTTAACACCTGCATTTTGGCGGGTTCGGAGGTGACAGTTCCGTCAACAATGAGGCCGCTCTCCATCTCTTTGTCCAGAAACCTCGTAAGCTTCTCTGCGTCGTGAGTCTCGTCGCTACCACTCGTCTCCACCAATACGTAGAACGGATAATCTGATATTGGATTTCTACGAAAAATGTTTTAAATGAAGATTTTTTTAATATAACAATTTTGCTTTTTATTTTTCTACTTACGGCAGTTTAAGATTTTGTACAGTGGAGGAGATAGAATCGTTATCCGCCATTTCGAAGGCAGATAAAATTTCTCCCAGAGATGATTTAGCGCTTGCGTATAAACGAAGAACATTCTCGAAGTTTTTCACACCTGCAAAAATGCTTTTCATTATTTTTTTAAGAAGAAAATCATCCTATATTAATTCATTGTGAACAAACTCGGCCTGATATAAAGTTTATTTAAGAATTTTCCGCAATGGCTAATGGCCAACTCGCGCTTCGTTCCCATTATCGTATTTTTAAAACAAAAATATTTGCGTACTATATGTATGTACTGTATTTATGCACTTCTACGATAGAGGTCGTATTAGTTTAAATTTACCGAAAAATCCAAGTGAAACAGCTTTTGGTAGCGCAGGGCAATGGATGGCAACTTTGGTCACCACACCCAGCGTGCCTTCAGAGCCAATGAACAGGTGCTTCAAGTGATAGCCCGTGTTGTCCTTTTTTAAAGTTTTCAAACAATCAATGATGGTCCCATCAGCTTTTACCTTTGAAAAACATATTTTTCAATACTACTACCCTGTTAAAATCTTTAATCTTAACAATTCGGGANACTGGATCATAGAATTGATCACTTTTAGATATGAATATGATATACACCAGATATGCTCCTTAATAAATGTCATATATCCTCACAGCTTCAACACCTAGTACTGATCCATGCAGGTTCCCGTATCGCAGCAGCCGCAGCCCGCCCGCGTTCGTGCTGACGTTGCCGCCGATGTGGCACGAACCTTTCGCACCCAAGTCCAAAGGCATTATCAAATTACGCTCCCGCACATAGCTGTCCAAATTCTCCAGAACACATCCCGACTCACAAACTAATGCACCTGTTTAAATACAACACTATTATGGTATTTACAGAGGGACATCTGTGGATATGGGATTCAAAGTTTTACGATAATATATGCTGAAACTTTACTGCTTAGTTTCCAAGTACTGGAACACTTAACCCTTAAATGCATGATTTTTTATTTAATTGTGAAATCAATATTTCAGTATAGGTTTTGAGTCACAGATTAAGGGAAAAATAATTTAAGAAATCTTGGTTTCAATTAAAACTATACTTTTGTTTGTAGACTTTTGGGAACAATATGCATTTAAGGGTTAAATCCTGAAGTCTCTTTCATATTTTCTAATTCGGTACATTATTTCTAACTTACACAAATGAGGTAAATTACATCATATTAATTAATATGTATAATTATTTAAAAATATGAAATACTTGTAACAGTCCACCAGTCTTTTTTGATGTAATAACAAATTAAAAAAATACCTGAAAGTTCATCTAAGCTGATAATTTTATTCATGAGCATAAAACTGAGGACGATCTCATCGAAAACTGGCACTGAACCGCCGACCAGGCCTGTATTACCGCCTTGTGGACACACCGCAAGCCGTTTCTCATTGCAGTATTTTAAGATCTGAGATACCTCTTCTGTTGTCTTTGGCTTTAGAACTAATTTAGATTGACCTAAATAAACATATACTTTATTGAAAAAATAATTCAATACATCTTTAAATAATTAACGTACCTAATGGTTATTAAGTGGAAAAACAGCTGAATACTATAATATATTTTGGCGAAGTGTCATACCTCGGCAATTTTTAATCCAATCAATATTAAATGGAAGTATATCATTTTCATCAGTCAGCACTCTGTCATCACTTAAAATTGTTTTAAAGTAATCTACGTCAGAAGATTGTATGTTGCCGAATTGCTTTCTTCTTACTTTGTATTTTTCCTGTTAAAAAAGTACATGGATTTGTGACCAGATAAATATCACTTTTAGCATAATTGACTGATACGAAGAAAACGGTCATTACCTAGTGCAAAATAAAAAAACGATAGGGAATTGGCCAAACAGCAAAGAGTACCGAAAAAAGTTATTTTTTACACGGAATCGAATCCAATAAATGCTGTGTAAATCATTGCTACTGGTAATTTGTAACGTCTTGTATTGCTATCAAAATTGCATGTCATGTCATACTTTACTTGCATCATTTCAACACTTGTTTAATTAAATACACGGTTTTTATTAAATATGATCAAATACGATAAGATAAAAACTGTTACGTTAAACATGATTGTTTTTTGTTAGTCGAATTTTGCTATATTCAGTTAAATATTTTATTATATTTTTAACAACTTACAAGAAGTTATTGTCGAAATCTGATCTGGTCAAACATAGCAAAATAAAAAAATCGTCTAAATACGTGGGTATTTCATAAATGTGACTATAGTTTCATCTTCGTTCACCTCACTACTTTAATAATAAAATTTATAATCTCTGCCTACTCTTCTACGTAACCGAGATGTTTTTGTTTATCGAACTAAGTAAATGGTTTTCATTTATTTCTGAATATACACCAATGAAAATAGCTTATAAATAAAAGATATAACTAAACAAAAATATAACTAATTAAAAAGATAGTTCGAGGTCAAATATATCTTACCGAGGATAACTGTGGTAAAACTTGTGATGCACATCTTACTTGATTGAAAACATAAGTATTTTTTAAATTGGTAAAAATCAAAGTCCATGTATTTAACATAACTTCAAAATGTTTTTAAATTAAGTATTATTTGATACAGTAACAGCACGGAGCAACTTATAGATAATGCTGCGTTGTTTGTTGTCTGTTCTGAACGATGTAAATGTATTCTTACGTAATCTCGAGCGAGAGTTTACAGACGTTTAGTATTTGTTATCTATCTATACTTTTACATACTTTACCATATATATGTATGTCTATGCTATTTACATAATTACTTAATAGTGTAACATAAAAAAGCGTAAAAGTGCTTCTTTGTTTTTGTTATATGTCACCAATCACAGCATATTTCTAAACCATTCTTCTTTAATAAAAAGCCATATACTTACGACAGTCTATAGGTTATATATTTTCACGCTATTTAATTAAGAGGTGAATAAATTGAAAAAACCAGCATGCGGGAAAGGAACAAAAATTGGGACACTCCATACTTTTCTACGAAAGAGTTGCGCCCTCTATCGATATAACCCATGAAATATTTGTGTTACAAATGTCATCGCGGTGTTGCCAATGCTACGGCAATTGCCCTGTTCTTCGGAGTTTCGGGCAAAAGGCGACAATTAAGTAAACAATTCGTTAATGTTAAAAACGTTAAAATAACGAAATTGACCTAATGTTGAAATGTTTTTCCTTTTTTTTAAGTAGTGCTACGGCCCACCATTCATTTCCCATACAAACATAGCTTTTTAGTTTTACACAATGTACTCGGCCGGGTAAAAATTTTCATTGGCAATACTCTTTACGAGTTATACAGAGCGCCAAACGTCAAAATAAAATATACAAAATGCAATTTCAATTTACGTAACGTGTAAAATAATAAATATACACACCTAAGGTAAAGCCAAAAATGAATTCCTCGTGGCGAACTACTTTACCCATTTTAAGACAGTTTACAAAACGAGAAATTAGGTTAATACCCATACGTTACATTGTAAATAACCTAAGTATTAAAAAACATTTAGCTGCGGTTTCTCCTGTTAATGTTACTTATAATATTTTTCGTAATAAATCAAAAAAGGTTAGTTAAATTATTTATATTTTATTTGCTTTGCTTAGTACTTGTTTTTTAAATAATTAGACATCGTAATATTTTTTTTAAACAGCAGACTAACGTAGATTCGGATGACGAACAAGAGGTGTTTGATGAAGATGACGTATCATTGTCTAGGGACTCAAAACTCGTCAAATTTAAAACAACTTCACTAAGAACAGATGTTGTTATCAAATCTGCTCTTGGAGTGTCTAGAAAGTGAGTATACTAAACACTGCCTTTAGAAAACAATTACTGTACTAAATAATATAACTAGCCGAAGAAAAAATACCTTACTCTTTCATGTGCAGAACAAAAAGATGATAATATTTTTAATGTGATTCTGTAGTTAAAATTACGCCAATTAATTACTCGGAGCGAATGCAAGCATAATGTAAACTCAAAGTGAAAGCATTTCTTTCATTGTTGTATTATAAAGCTTATACATGAAGGAACTTTAATTGACTATTTCTTAAATAATTTTATTTTTCAGTAAAGTAGAGCAAGTTTTCTATGAAAGTAAAATAAGAGTAAATGGGAAGAAAATAATAAAAAAGAGTCATGCGGTATGTTACAAATAATTTATTTAATAGTATAATTATTTATTTAAATATTGCAATTGTCAATAATATGACTATCCATGAAATGTAAATATTACCTTTAAAGCCTATTTTTGTTAGTGCCATAAAATACCAACAAGTTTTAAACTTTTGAAATTACTAAAATGTTAGAGTACTGTTCTTTTTTTTTCCAAAAAAGAGTCTCAATTTATTGGTATATTTTTGCAGGTAAAAGTAGGAAGTGAAATAGACGTAATTAAAAGTGTCAGTCCTCACAACTCTGATCACTTATATGTGGCTCGTATTGAAGTGCTAAATATTGTTCCTAAAGAAGAAGATATAGCTATAACTGTACGGAGATTTAAAAATTTACTTATAGAGAATTATGAAGATGATCCCTACAAAAGTTCAAGTGTTCATAATGATTCTTAAGTTTTGATAAAAGGATTTTTTTTAATACATATTATATGATTAATAAAATTATTAGCATAATTTACAAATCAACAAATTAATTTTATACAATTAATCCTTTGTTTAGCCCGCTTGTGGAATTAAAAAATAACTTAATAAGTAGCCTATGTCCTTCTTCAAGATATGTTGAGCCATTCTGGAAATGCCTTCTAACAAACCTGCATTCATCCATCTAAACTTTCACATCTTACTTCTTACTGATATTATAAATGCGAAAGTTTAGATGGATGGATGGATATTTAAGCTTGTGTTCCAAACAGGTAACATGATCTCTATGAAATTTGGCTCAGATGAGCAAAGTCTGGAAGATCACAGGCTACTCACTTTTTTTTTAATCCACGCGGATGGAGGCGAAAACTAGTGTAATATGTAATGACCACCGAACCATTGGAAATGTATAACTAGATCGCAATACATTCATTTAAGCAAGTAATATTTATAGTTTGTTAGATCGTAGGCTAATTGCACTAATAAAACATGAATAACAAAAAGAAATAGATTTATTAAGGAGAGTTTGTATAAGTGTCGAGAGAGAATGTAGCGGGGGAAAATCTGAACAAACAGTAAATTAAGCTTTTTTCATAGAGTTCATTTAAAAACAAAATAAATAGAAATAAATTAAACACACTCTTTGGCTTTAGATGTCAACTGTCATCTCAGAATTTTTAAATACTCTTTGAAATTTCTGTTGACATTGACACTTGACAGGCGGTTGCTTACCACGTGTTTTTGACAATAACTAAAAACTTTGTTTTAAAATATACCGAAAATGGCTAAATTGAAACTAAAGAAAACTAAGAAAGCTGATCAAAAACCCGATGTCAATAACACAAAGGATGAAAATATGGTTGTCCTTCCACCAGTACGAATGTCTGATGATCCATTGCCAAAACAGGTATTTTTTTCTATTCAGAACTTTACCTTATTTAGTTAATACTAGCTCTTGCTCAGATAAAATAAATGTAGCCTATGTTACTCAGAGATAACATAACTTTTTATTGATGAACGAATATTTAAATCGACCCAGTGGTTTCGAGTTATTTCAATACAAAAAAAAAAGAAATCTTCATTTTAATATAAGTACAGATTTAATTAATATTAAGGGTTATTTAATGTTTTAGGTGAAATGGATAAATAGGCAGCGAGTTCTAGTGTTTGCTGCTCGTGGCATCAACCATCGTCACCGTCATCTCATGGAAGATATTAAAAGATTAATGCCTCATCATAAAACTGAGTCCAAGATGGAAAGAAGCAAAAATCTTTATGTTGTCAATGAAATTAGTGAAATGAAAAACTGCAACAAATGTCTTCTATTTGAAGGAAGGAAAATGAGAGATCTCTATCTATGGATGTCTAATGTCCCAAATGGTCCAAGTGCAAAGTTTTTGATAGAGAACAGTAAGTTTTATATTTTTAACTCAATATTGTTAGATAAGTTACAAGTTATTGTAATAAAAGGAATTGTACTATATTTTACTTGTTCCTTAATTTTATGCACATATAAAATTTTGCATTTCCCAGTAATATTTCCATTAAATGTATATTAAATTTCAGTATACACAATGGGTGAGTTGAAAATGACTGGCAATTGTCTAAAAGGGTCTAGACCTCTTTTGTCATTTGACCCTCAATTCACAAAGGACCCTCATTATAGTTTATTGAAGGAGCTGCTAATTCAGACATTTGGTGTGCCCCGATACCATCCTAAGAGCCAGCCATTCTTTGATCATGTTTACACATTTATGATTCTTGATAATAGAATCTGGTTTAGGAATTATCAAATACTCTCTGAAGATGGTGCTTTGGCAGAAATTGGACCAAGATTTGTTTTAAACCCTGTAAGTATAAAAAAATGGGTATAGAATTCTGGTATTCATTTTTCTTATCACTTGAATATCATTATTTTTTTATTTAAATATTTTTTGTTTATAGGTAAAAATATTTTCTGGATCTTTCGGTGGGACAACATTATGGGAGAATCCTAAATATATCAGCCCTGCAAAATTGAGACAAGCCATGTCAAAGAAGGCAGGTAACAAATATGAGAGGCGAGTTGAGAAGAAGGCAATGCATGAAGCAACTAAACCAGAGACTGGTTATCCGGACATAGAGGGGGCCGACTTCTTTAAAGTAGATCCTATGGAGCAGGCTCAAGAGGTGGTTGTTAAAGGTAAGTGTTATACTTATCTATACTAATATTATAAAGAGGAAAGATTTGTATTTTTGTATGTAAAAACTACAGGGGTGATTTAAAAAATTCTTTTACTGTTAGAAAGGTAATTTATCTATAACATAGGCTATATTTTTTATTAAGGTTTAATTTCACACAGGCAAAGTATTTCAATAAAGTAAGTTATTGTTTTTTTACATTCTAAGGCAGCAAATAATAGTAAAGGACCACTATGCAGACAATCTATAGATATCTATAATTGCATTGCCTTTCAAGTATATTTGTATTTTCAGAGGAAGTAAATGATGAAGCTGATGCAAGTGGCGATGAAGAGGTTGATCAAAGTGATGGTGGAGAGGTTGACGCAAGTAATGATGAAATTCCAGAAACTATAAGAAAACCTAAGTTTAATATGAAACTGAACAAAACCAAGCCGGAGAAGACGATAAGAAGAAAACAGCTAAAAGCAAAGAGCAAGGCTATATCTGATCAAATTAAGAAGAGGAAAAATAAACAGTTTAAGAAGAAATCTGTAAAAGCCTGAAACTTTTCAAAGGTTTTAAATAAATGAAAAACTCAAATATTGCAGTTTTATTTAATTTAAAGCATCAAAAAAACATTGATATACATTTTATCATTTAATGATTTAACAATGGAAGAAATTTATGTGAGGTAGACAAAATTAACAAATGTACTTTTAATTGCATTGATTTTATAATTATTATCTTGATATTATCAAAAATAATTGTTAATTCATTTTTTTAAATGGAGTTATAAATAAAATTAATAATAACATAGAACAATATCGTAAATAAAAAACATAGAAGTAATAATTAAAACTGTTATAAAAAAATAAGAAAAAGAAACTCCACAAAAATGAAGTCGACTTTTGTATTATTCCTAGATCCTGCAACACTACTATTGCGAACACCATTATTATAAAACTGTAGAAGCTTTTTTTTATCATGTCAAAAATTACCGATAAAATGGCAGAACCAAATGGCATTTTGAAAATACACGAGTACATATCACATCATAAACTCCTATAAAATTACACCCATTGCATGTGATTTATTAATAATTTCTAGAGTTTACTTAGAAAATAAAGTTGCCTTATAGTTCAATACACATACAACATTAAAATTATGTAAAAATATTATGGACGGTAAGTATGAGACTTCTTAAAAACTTATCTGGAATTGATTTCGGAAGAGAATAATATTGAAATTAAAACTAATAAAAATTAAAGCCTCTATCCCTAAAAAATAAAAATATCAAAAAAACAATTGTGCAAAAAGTTTTATCTTTTGCTTTTTCAAGCAACAAAAATATTTATTCACTATTCTAAGGAATTCGAGATTGAGTATATATATTTTAAAAATATTGACAAGATTAAAGAATGTCATATTCAAAATTAATATTTCTTAAAATATAAAAATCTTCAAGTTCTTTATCAAAATGTGAAATTGTTGAATACAACATTGAGAGTATAAAATGCCTTAGAAATGTTTATTTTTCTGACCAAAGTCGTCGTTTATTAAAATTATCTGTTTAAAAGTTCATAATATAATGTGAATTGTTAAAAAGTGATTATGTTATTAGGTCCATATGTGGATTTTATGAATACAAATTCAAAGCATACTATAATTAAACTGAGCATTATTTAAAAAAGTAAAGTAAGATCGAATTAATTAAAAAGACCTATATCAACTTATATTTAAATTAATATGTCTCCCTAAATTATAGATTATTAAAAAAAAATCAAAAAATGTATATAGCTAAAGCAAAAAAACGTAATATCTTAAATGTTAATTTAAATTGTCGCTTACGTAATTGTAGACTTTTTTGATATTGAATTTTACTTGAGTATAAAGACCCAATTGTCTTAGGATTCCTGATTATCCATTTTGAACGTTCGTCTTAATTTAATATGCGGACTATACCTGGCCAGTACAGTTAGTCAGTAACGCCTTATAACTGGAAAAGCAATCAACTGGCACAACGTAAACACTAACTGGCGCCAGTGAAGTCATACATTACAACTGCCGGCGCAACTGTCCATCTGTAGTGGCCAAGTGTGAACCGAGCAAAATCTTCGTCTATTCCAGGCCAGCATCATCTATTGAATTTTACCTGGAAAAATAAAATAACATTAAAATTCATTCTACATGAACGTATAATAATAAAAATCATTTTTATTGTTAAGTTGTTTCGTTCTTTTATATGACTGTTAACATAATTACTGTACAAACACTAAATTATTTATTACACATAATTAGTTTGACAATTAAACGAGAAGTATTGACATCTCTGAACGTTGCACGAAGGGCTTCGCAGAGCATAATGTTATTTTTTTAGCAGGATGTGAGCCCTATAGCCCTACCAAACCACTGTGTCTTAAGGTTTAAAAACACTAATTTAAGGTGTTTACTGATACATGAAGGAAATTCACATCTAGTCAGTCGCCATCTTAGTTTGAGATTTCAAATGCCGTGATATTTGCGTGTGCCGTATTGGCACATTGTTTCAGTGGTACCAGCGTCCTGGGCGACATTTCCACGGCGACCTTTGTTTTACAATTGAGGGGGTTACTAAGAAATGAGTAATTTGGAGACCTATGTCCCCCTTGTTTAAGGTTGGCGCTGGTTTTTGACAAAACATAGCTAATAATCAATGTGTCATTACAATTAAACCGCCAATAGCCGAAAGATTTGGGGTACGGACTACCGATCTTGGTCGGGAGTTCGAATCCCGCCATATGACTATTGTGAGCCATATCCTAGCACAAGCCTAGAGCTTAGTTGGGAATGGTTGAAAGAATTATTAGTAAATCAACAAAAATCTTTTTTTTTTTTAACAAAAAAAAATGTCATGACCAACCAAATCCACAAGCTACAACGGACATACAAACATGCATAAAACTCACGATATTAATACTTTTCATGTAGTCCCTGCAACTCGGCGCCATCTTGTTCGGTCTCCTTGTCAGGTCGGTGTCCGCCGAGCTCCGCCAGGCGGGAGGACTTCCAGCGACCCTCCGCGTTGTTCATGTTGCGGTCCTCGCACACGCACAGGAACAGAGAGTCCACCACCATCTGTTAATATACACTCATTTTTATTTGGTTTAATTTACTCCGCAAACTATCTTTAATTAGTTGGGCCAATTTTGGCGGGATTTAGCCTACTTTTTAAATTCCGCGCTGTCAAAATAGCGACCGGACCTCTATCTCTGAAACGGGTGGACCAATTTCGACGGAACTTTGACTGAAAGGTAGCTGATAAAATGTAAATGCACGCGAAATATTATAGACGACCATTTTTTTTAATTCCGTGTTAACAAAGTTTGCGGGCGACAGCTCTTGTAAAATAAGACGTAAATATTTCGAAATAATAGAGAAGTCTTAAGATTGCTAGAAAATATTAAACATACGCCACTAAAACTATAAGTATAGTAAAAATTGATAATGATTTAATAAATGTTAAGAAAATAAACCCCTACATAGTTTATTAATTTTTTTAACCCATAACACGATTGAACACAAAATTAGATAACACTATTATCTTACTAAAAAGTACTATTCTATACAAACCTCGTAAAGCGAGAGTATGCAGTGGGCGATCAAAAACGAGAATATACAGATGAAGAGGGTGGGTACGGCATAGAAATGCAAGTCGTTATTCCTCTTGAGCAGCAGCAGGCCGACGATGCCGGTGAGCGCGGTCACGATGCACTTGCCCAGGAACAGGATGAAGTCACCCACGCTGTTGATAGTCGCCACTTGCAGCGCGTTGTTCACTATCGTACTGAACGCCTACAATTATGCCACGTAACTGTCACAAGTGGAACAAACCTACGCAAATCTCATAAACATACAAGAATTCACTGCATTTAATCCAGTCGTAAGTCTGTCAACTCCCAATTTACTTATTCGAATGGATGGATGTTAGAAGGTATCTCCTCGTCTAACTGGATCTTCATGAAATTTGGCATAGATGTAAAGCATAGTCTGAAACACATAGGCTCAACCATCTTTTTTTTAATTCCGCGCGGAGTGGCGGGCGACAGCTAGTATTAAATATTTCTTAAAACGTTGGCAGTCACATTTGGTGATTATGCATTTCTCTTTTGCTTTATTTTTTCAATTATTAAAAAAAAGACGACACATTTTTCACAGTCATTTTTCAAAAGAAAAAAATTTCAGAACCCCCTAATAATCTTTCGTCGAAAAAGCTACAAAATCTCACGTAACCAGTTCATAAAAGGGCAAGTTGTCATTTTCATTGTCGCTTTATCATTACCCTAATGTAACCTTTATTTAACAAAACAGCATCAAACAATTAACTAAAGGTTTCTATATTTTGATAGTTTAACATTTTGCATAAAGCAACATTGTCTTCATATACTCGTACATAACCTATTATTGTAAGTAATTATTTTAACACAAAATTCCAACTACAAGAAAATGTCTCACAATAAAGGTTTCTACATTAGTTGTTACCTGTAATAAGCTGTCTTTTTTCAAATAGAATGTCATTGATAATATCTTAGAGAGCATCGGTGGCTCCTGAGCCACTGGGTTTAAACAATTTAAACTTGTAATCTACAGGTCTTGGATTCGAATCCCGCCATGTACCAATGTAATTTTCGAATTTCATATGTACATAATTTACCCGACGTTCTTACGGTCAAAGAAAACATCGTGATGCAACTTGCACATATTGGCGAAGGAATTCAAAGATGTGTGAAGTCAACCAACCCACATTGGGCCAGCATGGTTGACTATGGCCTAGTGACTCTAACTTAGGGTAGGCTCAGTGGGGCCGCATAGTGAGCTGGTGGTGATGATGATGATGATAAATATCTTAGTATAAACATTTATCAGTAAAAAACTCACCCTGGCAGCAGCCTTACAAAAGTGACACCTCTCGATAGTAATTATCGTGTACGCATTATGATTGAGATAGCGGATGAACTTCTCCAAGCAGTAGAAGCAACAGATTCCACATTTGAGACCACATTTAGCACATTCTGAACCCTTCTCGGCTCTCGATGATAGCCTGAAAATACACAACAATTGAAGACAATCTCACTAATATTATAAATGCAAATGTTTCGATGTATGGATGGATAAATGGTCCTACGCATCTACAATACGATTTAACAGATCTCGGTGAATATGTGATGATAGAACATAGTCTGAAAGTCATAGACGAACTAAGTATTTTTTTAAAATTAGTAAATAATAATTATTACACGGATGTCCTAATAAAAAAATAACGGTAACTCATATGGCAATTGAGAACAATCTACAAGCTACTAAGTAATAAAGTCCCAGCCTCTCAGCGAGATTAAATAAAAAATGATGTAATCACAATCGTTTTTTCCCAAAGACCTTCAAAAGACGCCTATTTAGGATGCCATTTAAATGGGTCTTGTAGGAGATGAACTACGTGTAAAAATTGCAAGACACAATTTATCGATTCTAAAATATGAAAAAGAAACTTGTATGTCTTGTGCGCCTTTAACTAAATATTCATCACTGTTCCTCAGTTTTTTTTTGTGAGGTGAGCGTGGCCGGCATCACGATATGTATTATTGTATTAACCTTGCGACTGAGTCATGGATGTGGGTCGCTTACGTACACCTCGTCGACTCTGAATCACATTACATTATTACTTCCGCGTAATTTATTAACATCCTTTTCTTAAAAACAAGTTCACTTGATTTTATTATAGGGAATAAATAGCTAAATTCAAAATTAATATGTATATGTCGACGCAACAAAGCTTCATCATTTAAGTTTGAATAAATTTGATTACTATTTAATTATTATACACATAGGCTACTTGCTTTTTTTTTAATTCCACGCGGACGGAGACGCGCGCGAAAGATAGTTAATTCATATATAATTAATATTAAGAACATTCTTCTGGGTTCAGAACATAACAAGATATATTATTTTTTTTTACTATGAATGTATAAATAAAAAAAACTATACATACTTTGCATGTAAATATGTGAGAATAAGCCTGGGGATCTTGAACAGTGTTATAAGGAAGGATCCTTTGGCCACCGAACCCAAATGGTACTTCAGAAGTTTGCCTATTGAATACAACACTGGTGATGGATGTGCATTGGGGCCCCTGAAAAACATTTAAGTATTAATAATATATGAAAAACACAACCTTTCAGGAGACAATGAAATTTAAATAATAATGATTTCTAGAATCCTAGATGATGAAATGGTTTTTATTTATTTATAAAAATTACGGTAAAATATATATGTACAACTGATATATACAACTGTAAAATGTTGTATATAAGTACAACTTGGACTTAATTGGTAATGCAAGTTCAGTTATTTTATATAAGTGATATGTGGTGGCTAACCTGAAGTACCAATGGGAGACAGCACCTGCGATGGTCATCTGCTGGCAGCCTAAGATGAACTCGCTGCCCCACACCAGGCAGACAAGGCACATCCACCACATACTCTTCACCCATAGAGGATCAAACTCTATCTGGTCTACAAACAACATCATAATTTATAATTTGTATTCTTAATATTTGAGTTGGAACCTCAGAAACAAATTTACTCATATGGGTGATGTGCCACCTTAAGCCTTTCACACTACAGTTGATTACCAAAAGACTAATGCCTCAAATAGGAAACAATATCAGTTACTTGCTATAAACTAGGCTATGTACAGCTGTTATTAAATTCATCCAATTTCCCTCTATAACAACTATGCAAAAATGTATTACCACTAGTGAATTGATGAATAATTAATGCAAGTGCACTTTAATGTATATAAAAAATGTTGTACTTGACTCACATTTCAAGCTAGTTTGTGCTTGTACTGCGGCATTGTCGATACGATCTGGCGATCCGGTACCATTGATGAAGAAATTAGTTTTAAATGGTATACCCGGATAGTTAGCTGTGGCTAAACACACCTAAGGACAATTCATATCTTACTATTATAACATTATACATGCAAAAGTTTAGATGGATGGATGAATGGAAGTTTGTAGCCTAAACTGCTGAACGGATCTTTACGAAATTTGGCATGGATGTAGAGGGTAGTCTGGAAGAACAAATAGGCTACTTATTTTTGTTTCTTTGAATTCCTCACCAACGGGGTCGCGGGCGAAAGCAAGTAGTCTCATAAAAAATCTTACAAATATTTACATAACAAATTAACTAATTACTTTAAACTGTTAATAGTAATTAAATACATTAACATTAAACATTGGTCAAGATTATAATAATCATTAAGGACTAACTTACCACAATAATTGACCAAAATGCGAAGAATATTACGAGGAAAAAGAATGTTACGATAGGCTGCAGAAATAGTGCAGGTATTGAGCCGAGACAATGTGCTGTCTCCTTAAAAAGTGCAGCCAAGAATGACACGCGAGAACGCATCACAAATACCAGCAACAATAAGATTACCTAAAATATTTCATTATATTAAAACACTAAAGTGTAAACTTATTTCAAAATTTAATGAGACAAACATTTTTACTTACTGTTATAATAGTTGCAATTATTGAGTACCATAAAAATGCCTTTTCATTTTTTAATGATTCCTAGAAAATTGAGCATAAACATAACATCAATTTAAAATTAAAAATTCCAAGTTTATCCTGACCAAGAACATACAGCTCATAAGGGGGCATTTCAATCAAATAATTACATCACTGTGAGATATAGTGCAAATATATTAGTCCCATATTTGCACTATGGCAAGGATTCTGATCAGACAATAATATAGTTAACATACTTACAGCTAAGAACAGTGTTTCAGTAAAATCTTTTTGTTTTGTCCGTAATTCATGATATGTGTACCAGAGAAGTCCTGTCCCTGCAATACTCACAATGGACACAAGTATCATGAATATCCAAGACACAAGTGTTGCAAGTAAATGCAGAATTGATACCATTATTAATGAACATACTGCAAAATATAAATGAAGTTAACAAGGTTTAACATTATCCTGTATTTAGAATTACATGCAAACACTGAATAATAGTTAATACTTACTAAATGCAATTATAACACAGATAATCATTTCTTTCCATGAAGAATAAAGATCTGATAGCATTTGCTCTATAGTATCCCAGCTGTTCAAGAGATCATAAAAATCTGTGAATACTTTTTCTGCTATCTCCTTAGCTGATTTGGGGAAACATCTGTTCAGCAATGGAAATGATTCGTACACAGGCAAGGTTGGACAGGGACCAATAAAATTGTGTAGAGCATTTGAATTTATCACATTATTTAAATCTATGTCATATCTGCAAACATTCGATCCCGTTTCTCTGTAAAAGTTTTGAATGTCCGTCAATGATTCCAATTTCTTTTTTGGACATTGCTTTACACATATCTTTAGTGAACGTCTTAATTCTTTTATGTCCATAAAAAATAAATAAGGCTTGTCGGCAGTACTTATACCAGACAAGGTATAATTTAATAACTTCTTGTTACTCTTAACACCACACGTATTACCGAAGGAATCATATCCATTTATGAGTCGTTGTGGGTTCCCATACACGAATGATACACACGCAATTATTAACTGCAAAGCATATTAAAAATGTATTCATCGTATGTTTAGTGATATTTTAAAGCAATTTAGATAAAACTTACCATTAGTATCCAAAACACAATGTAAATAACAAGCCACAATACATCAGTGCAACTTTTTCTCGGTGCTTCATTTTGAGGCGAAATTTCACTTTGGGTACAGCCCATTTTTCTTTATTTATAAATATTTGCTATTTCACACTTTTCGCCATGCAAATGAACATTTAAACGGTATTACTCGTTTTCAAAGGAGTCAGGTTTAGAGAAACCAACAAATATTATTCATATTTATAGTGACTCCACAAAATCGCAAGGGTGCGGCAGCAGGAAGAGCAAGCGATTGTTTTTGTTTGGTAAATTCTATTTGGCAAATGTTGGTAAATCAACCTCTGTGAAGTTAGCCGCCTCACCTTCTTTTTTTTCACTTTTTTTTATGCAAATCGTTTGCGAATCGTTAGAGAGGGTTTGAGAGAAAGGAACTT
>LD688955.1:5257162-5268427 GCA_003118335.3 Papilio memnon | reverse complement strand
CATGCAGCAATTAAAATCAATATAGATAAATATAGTAATAAGTAAAATTGTTTAGTGCTAAATAACATACTGGTGTAGTATCAGGAAAAAATAGTATTTCATGAATTTACATTGCTTATAATGAATACTGCAATAGTACATTACTCAGATAATCTTAAAAACAAGTATAATATTATAGGCTATTTTTTTAATACAGCCCCGACAAAGTCTCGAGTGACCATTAGTAATAAAGTAAACACATTTATGCTTAGAATTTTGAATAATCATAAGCATTTTTATATCTAACGCAAACAATGTCGCCTGTTTAGATGTTCCATCAGAGATGAAACCTTCCATTGGTTGACAGGGTATAGGATGAGAATATAGTATAATGCACAGCTATCACATATTTTACGTGAGTATAGTACATATCATTGTTTTGGTCTTTGTTTATAGGAAAGTGGGATTGTTTTGTCAGTGGTGGTCTTGCAGTTGGCTATGGCATTCAGGAGACTGCTATTAAAGAAGCAGCCGAGGAGGCTTCAGTTGTTGGTGATTTGGTCAAGAAATTGGTGCCATCTGGATGTGTAAGGTATATCAAATTGATTCAATAACTGTCATCTTCAAGAAGTTTAACTCTAAAAAAACATTGATTTCAGTATAGTTTAGCTAGAATGGTATGGTATTATATTAAAATTAATATAATAAGTTAGTAGTTCCAAAATTTGTTTATTTTTTTTTCATGTTTGGTTGTTATACAAAGAAAATTTTTTTCTTGTTTCTCTGATTTTCACAAGAGTTATGTGTAAAATTAAAACATGTAATTATAAAAAATAGCAGCATATTAAGTTACGTTTTATTCTATTTTCAGTTTCTTCTTTGAAAGTGAAAGGGGTCTATTTCCGAATACGGAATATGTATATGATTTAGAACTTCCATTTGATTTTGTTCCGCAAAACGCTGACGGTGAGGTGGAGAGCTTTGAACTGTTAACAGCGGAGGAATGCATCCAGCGGGCATTGAGTCCACAGTTCAAAACTACCAGCGCTCCGGTGCTACTTGACTTTCTGATACGGAAGGGATATATTAATCCAGAAAATGGTATGTTATTATGACTGTTATTTTATTGCTTAATGGGATTATTTAACTTTAGTTAACAATTAGGGGATTTACTCAATAATTTTAATAAGTGCGTGTTTTCTAAATTAGAAAGGTTTAAAAGACATTAATATGTACATGCAGATTAATCCATTGCTTGTTTATAATTTTGTATGATATCTATTACATATAAGTTTTAGTTATTGCCATGTCACATGTAAAATTTATTATTTAAAGCAAAACTGCTTATGTATGTTTAGTTGTTTATTATAATTTTATATTACAGAGCCTCATTACCGACATATTGTGGAGTTGTTACATGTTCCGTTGCAGTCTATATACAACTGGCCATACACCAATGTGACTACTAACGGAGACGGCAAGGAATAACGCCTTTTCCCATTTAAATAAATTCTCTAGATATTATTTTAACGAAAATATATATAAAGAATAAGAAAGTTTTTACAAAACAAGAATACCAGTGTTATTTTTCGTGTGATTTTTATTTGGCCTAATTTATATCCGATAGTTGTTTTAATCATTGGGTAGGCTTAAAGTATTACCTACTTGTTTTTCTTTTATATCTTTCACTTAAGAACACTTTGACCAAATTCTGTACAGTCAGCTGTATAAACATGTATACACTAAGCAAAACTTTAGAAATTGGTATAGGCATATGGTTTCAAAAATACATATGCACATGTTCATAGGAAGTATATGGGTGGATACATGCATAGATATTTTTGAAACTACGTGTATACTAGTTTCTGAAGCTTTGTAATTGTATATATATTTATGCAGCTGACTGTACTGTAGTTTAGTAGTTGGGATGTTAGATATCACGATAGTTTAGCTAGGTATGCTTAATTTCTGTGATACTTTACCAGTTTGGTATAAGGGATTTGTATAATTTTTGTCGGGTTTTGTCATCTATATAAATACCTTTACCAAGATTAAGTATTTATTATTTGTATTACAACTTTTAAGTTAAATAGAACATTACAACACATGGTATATTTGTATAAAATGTCAGTTAACATTATTGAAAGAAAAATCATCTGTTGATCAGAAATATATTAAAACTAGTCAAAACACGGTTAATTAAGACCGGTGTGTCGGCTTAAGACGTTAAATTGTTTTCGTTTTAATTTTAGTGTTAGTTTACAATTTAAATATATTAACGAAAATGATAATTCGTAGCACATTTTGTCAAATAGGCTACTTATAAAAAAATATTGTTTTAAATCACGAAAGGACACTGCCATATTGTTAAATGAAAAATCACAAGTTAAATTGAAAAACGAATAACTTATTAATATATATGCGAGGTCTCATTTCAATCTCCATTCCATTCCCACCCTAATAAAGGATGGAAAAGGAAAGTGGATTTGACGGCGGAGGGGACGCATAAAAAAGGATCTATCCTCTATATATGCATCCCATCCATCGTTAATTAGGGGTAGGCAATGGTTGCTACGCTATTTTGGCGAATTAACGTGGCTTGCTCGTTTGCCACCTTATTATATAAAAAATCCCTGGACTATAATACATTTCATAATTGTCTTCCCATTTCTGTAGTTTGTATTCACTTGGTACTTATTTTTATATTAATATAGTTTAATGTCAGGTCAATCATCATAATTAAGAATTTTTAACGAATCCGTTAGTTTTAATTCTAAAAATGATATCTTAAATGTTACTGTTATTGTATTGTTATGATCGGTGTAACCTACTCGCGGAATAGTACAAAATTTAATAACTTTTTCAAAAAATGTATACAATCTTGAATAAATTGTATCAAGTTGTTATATTAACGTGTTTAATATTAGAATTGTATTTTGTAATTATTTACTGATTGTGTTAGCGTGTGCTTGGTGCCTTATTTTTTTTCGATCGAAAGATTAGTTAAGATAAAACTTGTAATTAGGCAATAATTCTAAAAATCTTAAAATTAACTTAGTGTAGGTATTCCGATCATAACTTGTACAATATAATACATTGGCAAGAGGCCGCACGAATTTAGAATTACGATTGGTTTTCTTGTATTTTACATTAACATAAGTTAGAATGTACTGTTTAATGAATTATGAAGTTGGTTTACGGGAATACTTTGTGTGAATGATGGAAATATTCTATAATTTATTTTAATTGTCTAATGCACCTGTTTATAAAGATATTGATATTATAAACATTTAAATGTTATTGCAATAATTTTCGAACAGAAGTTTGAATGACCGGTTTGGCTTTATATATGGATAATAAGTTTTCGTTTAAAATTTACTGTAAATGTTCAGATAACGGTGTAGTTAAATATGAATGCTAGTAATTGTTTGTATATCGAGATTTAATGAAATTACAGCAATTTTATACATTTCTATGATATGTTAGTGGTGAAAGATTTTTAGATATTAAATTTACCTAAATACAAATTATTAATCTTTTTAAATGTAACCATTTGTATTAAAGCAAATCTAGGGAAATAGTGCTTTCCTTATCTATAAATGAAATTAAAAATTATAAAAAAAATATTTGGTTTTGTATGTCAATCCCAGAAAATAAAACACGGCCTTGTATATAAGTAGAACTTTATTACAACAAAGTTGCATTTTTACTGATAAAAATATGGTATACTAAAATATTGCATAGTAGGTTTTTAACATGAATTTAAAAAAAAATAAAAACTAGTAACAACTATTGTTGACAAGGAAGGCTTAGAATGAAAAGTTTAAAAGCAATAATTAAGAGAATTATTATGATAGAAACACATTTGTATTGCATTAAAAAAGCATAAAGAAACATTACGTTTAAATACACAAAACACGCAAACATCTAAGAAACTTTGAACACTTTAATACATAGATTGACCCCTCAATTGCATATTTCAAATAATCAGTCGAACTAATAGCTTTTTATGGTTTAAAATGTGACGAAAATAACAACATTTAAGAACTCCAACGTTGAATAAATTGAGTAATTCGCACCAAGAAATTGTAGATAAATGACTATTACACTTCATATTTTCTGCAATATTATTGTCTCAAAAAATATCTAAATATAGATGTTTTATATCGTAACAATCTTATATTTTAGCATCAATTCCATCTTTATTGCTTTCATTTTTCAATTGGACTGTATTTGACTAAATATAAAATATTTAGTTACTAATTTTTAAAAACTTGCTTTAATCATAGTTTAATGTTATCTTTTCTTAAATAAGATGCGATGTAAGGGATATATCCATGTATTGAAAATGTAATTCTTATAAAAACTCGGTACAAAACTGGACTTTGTATGGGAATACACATGCCAGTAGCTGGTACACTTTCTTGCCAGTATTTTGTATGCAACTAGCACGATCTTCGATTTTGCAACAACTATGTGCATGTAAGTAGAGGTACGAAGGTTGACACTGACCCATCGTCATATTGTTGTCATTTTACTGCCATGTTTCACTGTCATGTGTATTTCCATTTTGTTAGTAATCATCACCTCGTGAGACTACCTCCTTGCAGGTAGGTCTGAGTAGGATGGTGTGCTCGTACTGTGCAGTGTAGCAGCCCTTGATATCGCACAAGGGTGGGTAGGCGTCCACCACACCCTTATCACAAAGGTCCTTGAGGGCCATAGCATATCGCGACGCTCCGGCGCGCTCCAACCAACGCTTACAGAACGCCAGTGTACCAAAGTTTTTGTTAATCACATTCAAAAGTTGTTTCGATGATTGCAGTCTGAAATTGATGAAATGTTGTCATGACTCCTACATAAATTTATTTTAAAATTCACACCGAAATTAGTATTTATCAATTACTATTCACCCGCAACTCCATCATAAGGAATTAAAGAAAAAAACAAAAGTGAGTAGCCTATGTGTTCTTCCAGACTTTCCTCTGCATCTATGTCAAATTTCACCGAGATCCGTACAGCCGTTTAGGCTACAAAGTCTAACAAACATCCATCCATCCATCTAAACTTTCGCATTTATAATGTTAGTAAGATAAACTTCATACAAAATGTATTAACTAAAAGTTATTTTAGTGAAATCAATAGTTACCTCAATGGCACAAATTGTTGATCAAAGTTTTTCATATAATGAGAGCAATCCATATCATCGTGAACTTGTCCACGGCCGGTGGAACCAAATGTCTCAATGGCATAGAATTCATTTTCCTCCATACGCGTTGTCTCACCACCCTTCACAATTGGTACAGTTTTACCAGCATGGATTCCTATAAAAAAACCATTATCGTTATCATAATATTTTACTTTTACTACAAAAGATTAAACAATTTATACATACTGTATGGTCCAATAGAGTGACCATTAAGGTTACGTATCGGCTTCACTTGGTAAACTTGACCATCTAATTCAACTTCATGTGACTCCATTACCTGTGAAGAACAGATTGGTCTAAAATTCAAATCATTCTAAGATTTATAGTGCAACATTCCTTAGTTTTCAATTTTTGATTTTACCTCTTGTACTGCAGCACCCACATCACAAAGCCTGACATCAACACCGGAAGCCTTTATCCCAGCCTCCGTAGCTTCCTGCACACCTTTAACTAGCGGGTCGTACCGCGGGTTGAAGTGGAGTGTGAACGCGCAGTCGATGATGCGACCGTTAATATGTGTTCCAAAATCAATCTTAACAACATCATCATACTCCAGTACTGTATTATCACCTAAAGAGAAGAAAATAAACGACTTCAATGCAGAAATCGATGTGCATACATTAAATAAGATCAAACTGAGAACCACCTCCTTTTCAAAGTAGCTTAATAATAAAATATTATGTCAAAAAATTATAGTAAGTAGGTAGCCTGTAAGAATATCTCACTCCCATAAGTATATTAACAATAATAAGATAACAGAAAAAAGACAATGTAATTAAATGAAAACAACAATTTATCAATAACAATATAGGGTACAAAAATGATCTGATAAGCACACAATAGTATTTTGAACCAATGATGATAACAATACTGATCATTTTAACACTATCTTTTATTTGGGATTAGGTTATAAAATGATTGTAATGTAACTAATAAAGTACACAATATATTTTTTTTATATTGTAAGGTGGCAAACAAGCAAGCAGTCACCTGAATCCGCCGAAATGGCGAAGCGACTGCTGCCCATATACATTTGTAATTGCCAAGGCATTGCTTACCCTTAATTGATGGAGTAAGAGAACCACATAAAGAGGATATTTCCCCTTCATATGCGTATCCTCCACCATCTAATCAACTTTTTCTACCCATCCTTTCCTCTTAAGAAGGGGTAGAAAGGGAAAGGGACTAAAATTAGTCCTCCAGCACTACACTCTTCAGACGTTACGCGGAATTGCTCCACTTCACGCCTGTTTTCCATGTGGTTGTGCTATTGCACCAGGCAACCCATTCATATGAAAATGTCAAAGTAGGCTCTACCACTGGGAAAATTTGTATTGTTGTTGCCAAGGCCTTTAAGGTAGCCAAAGTTGAAGCTTCATAAATAATTCATTTTAAATATATTATCCATACATGAGGCAATGGTCACATTTTTGTTGTTGGATAAAATGTGAAATGTGAAGGTGTTTACCTTACCTGTATTTGGTGTATAATGTGCAGCGCAGTGGTTACGGCTACAACCAGTGGGGAAAGCTAGCCCTGCCTTAAGACCATCTTCTCCAATGAGACGTCTTGCTGTTGCTTCAAGCTCCTCACAGATTTGTATCATTGTCATACCAGGCTTTATCCAATCCCGAATGTATTTTCTGGTCTAAATGTAACAACAGCATTAACAATAACTATATATTTCTAATATTGCATCAAAACATGCTTTGAGTATAGAGAAACAGATTAGACAAAGAGCCATTATTTATGTATAGACCTGTCTGTGAGCTTCAGCTGCATGTCTGATTTCCTGGTAAATGTCCTGGTGCATTCTATCTAGAGCTCTCTTCTCTTCACTTGTGAAGCGATCCTTAGCTGTTCTTTCATCAATGCCCTCAGCTGGGCCATGATCCATAATTTGGCCTTCAGGAAAGTTACCTAAACCGAAAATAAGAAGTAATCTTTGGTTATTCTCACATTTCAGGATATTTGGCTTGTGAAATCAATGTCCAAGTCTAATTAGAAAATAAAAAGAAAATTTGTTTTGTTATAAGAAGGATGCCATGGTTCATATTAAGGTTAATTATTGTACTAGAAAAGGTTGATAACAAAAAAGTAACTTTTTGATACGTAACAACATAAATTAATTAGTACTGACCATCACGATATAATTCCGCAATAGGAATTGTTGGTGGGTTCGTTTGTGTTTTTCCAGAAGGTTTGACCTTATTTTTATTTTTCTTCTTCTTTTTCTTTTCCTCAGTTTCACCGACATCTTCCACTGAATCGTTTTGTAATGTATCACGCGGTTCAGGTCCATTTTCTACGGATGCTTCAGTTCCCGCTAAAATTTAGACATATCTAAATATGGCAGAGCTTCAATTAAATTCACAGGCAATGGCGTATTAGCTTAATATTCAATCAAGAATTATAAACAACAAGGTACAAATAATCTTAAATGCAAGGAATGGAGTCTAACCTGTCTTCTTCTTCTTTTTTTTCTTTTTCTTCTTCTTTGAGGGATCTTTCGCTTCAATTTCCTCTGTATCATTTATATCATCATCTTCCTCTTCTTCTTCTACGTGATTTTTGTTGTCCTCAACTGTTTTAACTGCAGCCATTGTAATCGTTTTAAAACAAATTACATAAAAATAAAACTTGTGGTATCATGCATGCGTTAAACTTCACTTTAGGGTTGACAGCAGGAACGATTTTTACCAATAGGTGAGTTAAATTATACCGAAATTGGTAATATTTGTGGTTTTCGAATGTTATAAATTATTTTTGGTTAAATCCTGTTTAAGTGTTTATGTTTTTAACGAAAAACTTCATCATAATTTACTTTTGTAAGTAATCGTTATAAATTGGTAAATTCTGCTTACAAATGAAGACAAACGTTAGTCTTATTATTTGCATCTGCTTAATTTGTTACGTCGCAATCAGACGTAAAATCAGACATTAGCAATTATATTGGTTCTCTGATGAAATTCACTGTAATTTAGAACGTAATGCTTCAAACCTAGTATCTTGCTTCAGGTATTGAATTGGACCTGTTTTAATGTCACGTTAAGTTAAATAAGTTATTTAAAAAAAAAGTATTTTACATTTTTTAATACATTTAATAAATGTTTCATCGCAGTTGTTGCTCAAAATGAACACATCTAAAAATAATGAGTTAATTTTAATTAATTACTACATCTACTTGGTTCTTATATCACGTTTCACATATTAATTAGTTAGTAAGTAAATGGACTTTTTTTAAGATAGAATTAATTACAATTTGTATTAAGCTTACTATAAGCTTGTAACGTAATTTTCACGTAAACATGTTGTACATATTTATGTAGATTTACCTATGTACACTTACATTCAATTATTAATACATGAATTTGTCACGAAAAGCATAAAACCTGTACTAGAACTAGTTATTAGTAACAGTGTATATGCTATATATTTTTGCAGAAAAAATATGCCATGACTAGATAAGTGTGAATTCAAGCGCGGGAAACGCGACGCAAGCTCTTGGGCACGTGAGCACTCGACAGTACACCGAACTACATATTGTTTTTGTCTATGTTTATCTGTGCAGAAATATGTTGGATGGCTAAAAAATTATAATCTGTTTCAGAACTATTTAATGAGAGTTACTATCTCAGTCACAAACTCACTTTATCCAGATCCGTTCGGGATCGTCGTGGAAACAAACATCCATACATATATTACTCGCCAGCTCGCTAGAAATAAAAGCTTTTAAGTTCAGAAAGGAATCACATTACTCTGTAGCACTCTTAGCCAATAAACACTTTATTCAGTTCCTTTGGAAATAAAATAAATCAATCCATGTAGACATTAAGTTGCCTTTGAAATTTTTTAAGGCTGTTTAAATTTTTAAACCGATATTATTCTTGTATTCGTTAATCATATTTTATAAAACGGCTATGGTTTGCAGTAGATAATTTAGATGCTGAATATTTTTTTATTTATTAATGTTGTTATTACTGATGATTAATAAATACCGTTACAAGTTTCGAATTTTAAAAGCTTTCATACAATTTGATTGTTTCATCAAAATATACTTAATACGTTTTAGTGAAAGGTTCTCTCGAGGGAATGTAATCCACTTTACCTGTTAGACATATTTTATTGGAAGTAATTTGTATGAAATATTGTATTTGAATAAACAGATTTTTTTTATTTGAAAAGGGAAACGAGATAACAATCGAATAAGTTTTCTTCTATCTCTTTATATGCATTTATCTGATATGAAGAGAAAATTTATAACCAAACAATGATTACCACGACGCGACACAAGCATTGCCTAGCGTGGGCATCACCAGATTAAACTTTCTAATCATATATTACAAATGTATTTCTTGATGGCTCAGTATTAAAAGTACAAATTGTAATTAGTTTTAAGTTAGTATAAATGCAATTGTAAAGTTCGATCTTTGTAGTTTTCAATAAATTATTTCTATTTCTATCAGTTGAAGTCATTTTATACCTGCACGACATTTATTGTCCGCCTTGACCAATTACTTATTATTAATATACTAGCTGTTCCCATGCGGCTTCATTCGCATGATAGTATAAAAAAATATTGTTTACAATTGTCAAATTCTCAATTGCAAATGTAAAAATACAAATTACCTTACTATGGCAATCTTGCTTCCTTGCCAGCAACTTATGGTCTCTTTCCCACATTAGGATTTTTATCCAATTTCTTTACCCCCTAAGTTTAATAGCTTGAAAATATATAGCCTAAAGCGTAAGTGTAGGGCTTTGTATTAAAAAAAATAATTATTCAAAAATATGCTGTAATTGCTGACATCTTACGTCACAAAGAAGTGTGTGTTTACGCTTTATTATATTAGCATAGATTTAAAAGAGACTTTGTTACATAATAGCCGGTAAAACAAAGATGAAGTTAATTAATGAATTTTGAAACTAAACAAATATTCATAGAGTTGACATTGCATCGGCATCATATAAATCGTTCTTCCTCTTATTAACCATCATAACGGACCTCCTTCGACTCTTTCCTATTCAACCTTCTTCGCTCTTTCTTCGTGTTTTGGAACGTCATGGTTCGAAATTCGAACATGGAGTGGATTGCCAACACGCGGATTCGGAGCTTCCGGAGGAGAGGCAGTCGCCGATATTCGAAGTAAATGGACCATGAGAGCTGATCTCCAGTGTTTGTCGTAAAATTACCAAGTGAACTGTTATACAAAGTGCCAATAGCAACAACCGGCATCGCTGGACCATCGGTCCTCCATGGCCAATACCGGCCTTCCAACGCAACTATCTAAGGTAAGCGGCGATTCCAAATCATGTCGTACCCTTTAGACCCGAATTCATTATCCCATCTTATACACAATTCTTCCGCAAGACGTGGTGATCTTAAGAGCGGGCGCACACTTTGACTAAACTATCGCACAACTGTTTGCGATTGTCAATTATTTCGCAGCCCGTTCAACTATTTAATTGCACAACTATAAATCTAGGAGTGTACGCACCTCCATATAAGTTCATAGGAATCAAAGTGCGTCTAAACAGTTGTGCGATGGCTTAGTCAAAGGAGCGCGCGGTCTAATCACCCGTTCCTAGCTACTTCCTAGCGAATCCCATCACCGGTACGCTACAGATATGATGATAAGTATTACGCCTAATTGAACAAAAATTATGCCTCGAAATGTTGTGAAAATTGGGGCTTTTTAATAATGCAAGTACTTTCGTTTTATGATGAAGGTTTGACATTAAGCGGTGTTTAGGTCATTGGGATGAGTGGATGTTGACAGCAATTAATATTATTGGATTAAAAGTTTTTTAAGTCGGTATATATTTTCCATTTGTATTCGTCGTCTTTACTTGTTGGCATTTATTTATATTGAGCTATGAAAACCCCTTAGACAGGATGTATCGTGGACGAGCATATTGCTTTTTACGTTTACACTACTCATTACATTTTCTGCACACATTGCAATTAACACTTTAAATCTGTAGTAGTTGTACTCTTAGGTTAGGTAAGTTTTATGATTACCTATCTATTTTGCGACACCTAAGGCTACAAATAACTTTTTCGCTGTCATTTGTTA